>JASDQU010099921.1:597533-609173 GCA_032191745.1 Picea mariana
TGAGAGTAGGGCTGACACAACCTGCTTTTTCCAAGCAATCTTCTAACTTGTCAATGTATATGCCAAAAAGGGTAGGGGACAAGGGACAACCTTGTTTGACTATGATATTGCAGTTAATATCTTTTCACTAGCCCTCAGTGTTTTTAAACTTAGCAATAACATTCTCATACATCCTTATAGCAACAACCGTCAACTCGAGAGGAACTTTTATCTCTTCCAACCTATTCCAAAGGTTTTTCCTAGGAACCATATCAAAAGATTTTCTAAAGTCAACAAAACAACAAAAAAGATTGGTTTTAGTATTGCGGAACTCCTCTACAATGATCCTAAAGGTAACAAGATGGTCCACAGTTGAATGATATCTCCTAAACCCGACCTGGCCTTTAGTTCTTTTACCGTGACTTTCTAGCCAAAGGATAATCTTCTTTTCCAAAATAATTCCATAAAGATTCGCTAAAATCGGGCTAATCATAATGGTCCTATAATTAGAGGCAATGTTTCTATCCCCATTTTTAAAAATAGGAACAATGAGGCTTTGTGTCCAGGGTTTAGGGAAGCCCTGCTAGACTGCTAAATTGAAGAGCTTGTGTATGTGAGGGATAAAGATTGGCCCTCCGATTTTAAAAATTTCGGCATGTTAGCCGTCAATGTCCTTAGCTTTCCTACTTGTAAGCCACTTAACCCTGAACTCTGTGTCATCTAAAGAAAAAAATTCTTCCTTTTTAGGGATAATAGGAATGGTGTCCATGGCATTAGGGAACTCATAAAGACTTTCAAGGTAGGAATTCTAGTCCCTTAAGGGAATCCTATTATTTTCTTTAGTATTGCAGTTTAGAATTTGGCTCCAGAACTTCTTAGGATCCAACTTATATAGTTGTGAAAGTTGCTCTTTCCTTTTATTGATATAGTGCCTTTTTTCCCTTTTAATTAGGGCTTTGTACGCATTAATATTATTGATTTTTAAGGACTCATTAGAAGCATCCATAATGCATTTCTTAACAATTTTATATTCTTTATCATACCAAGCATTGGTCGTTCTATTATTCTTTTTATAGGACACCTTGAAAGAGAACTTGTTAATAGAAGTGGAAAGGGTAGTTGTAAAATTATGATAGAGTTATTCAATGTTGTCCTTATAAGTTAGGAAATTTAATTTACTATTTAAATCCTTTAAGAAAATGTCAACTTTACTTTTGTCAAAGTGCAAATTCCTTTGATTATCAGAATTCTCTTCAACGACGCTCCTATGCATGGAAAAATTTAGAGTTAGGGTTAAAGGTTTATGAACATAGTCAGGCTCACGGTCATTTAAAAGGTCAAAAGTTGGTATTTGGTTGGAAACATGGATACCATATATCACATAATCTACAACACTACTACCTAGCCCATGAATACAAGTCATCTGGTTGGAGTTTGGCCAGTTCATTAATCCATTGCAAATTATTAGGTCTTGAGAGCTACAGAGCTTGACCAACTTAGTACCAAACAAATTCTCAATTAGGTCTTCAAAGCTTCTTTTGTAGCTATTAGATAAAACAAGGTCCTCATCTAGCCATAAAGAACTATGGTTGGAATCAATACTTAAAAGAGTAGCTTGTTTAGTTGTAGTCCTAGCATTGAATTCTCCTAGCAGGAGGATATTACCTTAATTTTTCAAACTATAAATATCTTGTTCTAAATTATTATAGGGACAGTTGTTATCTAGAATATTTTTCTTATAAAAAGTACAATTAATAGGGTACAAAATATAAAATTTCTATATACATCTTCTTAGCATTGGTGTCTGAAATTTCTATCCAAATGTATTGAATGAGAGGGTCAATCTTATGAAGTTGAATGTGAGGAGAAATGCTCTTTCTAATATAACAATCTATGCCTCCTATCCCTCTATGGTGGGATTTTTTGTTCCATGTTGACCACAAGAAAACACCTTCTATTTTAGGGACCTTAGAATCATCATGCTCCAAAGTTTCAACTACACAGATAATATCAATATCACTTTGAACCTCCTTTTGATAACACTCACATGTTTGATTATGCACATTGATGCCCACTTGGTGTTGAAGTTGTAGTTGTGCATGAGTGCGGCCCAATATTTTTTGTTGTTCACTCAACTAAAAAAGTAAGGTGGTAACACATTCTTGCATTGTTGGAGTGGGAATTGGTGTTGATGGGTTGAATCTAAGAACCTGTCTGGGAGTACTGGAACTCTTCCCTAAGTTCGATGGTTGTGGTAGAGTGTTGAAGGATGACGTTGTGCCCCCTGAGTTGTCGACATAGATGGTCTATGCTGTGAATAGCCTCCTTGTATATTTTTCGTTGCAACAACAATCATCTCTTGAGTGCATTTATCAAATTCATGACACCCGGTGCCATCTTGCCGAGGCCCTATTGTACTGAGGGAGCGGTAGAAGGAATGACTGGGCCAATTTGCAGTTGTTCCGCACTGGCTAGGGTAGAATGTGTGGAATATTGTGTAGGGAATAGTTTTCAAGGGTTTTTGGACATGGTATTTTCCTTGGATATCCCTATTGGGCGGACCATGTAGGACTAGTTGCAGATGTATAGGTCATTGGACGAAATCTTGTTGGATGTCTTCTTCTACGACACAGAACGACAGTAGCACCATCACATACCCCTAATCATCACTAGGATAAATTGACATGTTATGAAAAGTACATTCAAATATAAGGTATTCAACACATCTGTCCACAATCGTGCATGAAATGCACATTTGCGAAGTAGTTTCTTGAATCAGTTGTTGATACTAGCTTTGAAAAGTATCCTTGTGGGACTTTTGAGTGGTAGGATCCCTACTTTCGTGTAGTGAAAGGAATTGGGGAGCATTGGATACATGTACATGCCCAACAGTTCATTCAAAACCCTGAGGGAACTGCCAAAGGATCATGGCGAGGAGAAGTAAGATCCAACTATAATGAAAGTCTTTCTCAGAGTCCTAAGCATATAAAAAGTCATCAATGAACTCATTGAGAATGTACTAGGCCCATGACATTTGTACGCCTGCTAAGCATCACTCAACTGCAATGACCACCCCTAATGGATACTCCTCATTTGTACAATTGTGTATCATCTTACAAGCAATTAACTGAGTAGAAAGTATAACCAGTCGGGCATTGATCTTTGAGATGAGAACCCCACAAATTCTTGGGCATGTACTGTACCTACCATATATTTCATACTAGGATGCATATTTAGTAGTTAACTATTTTTTTGACTCTTTTCCATGCAAGGGTAAACCTATAACCCATCAGATTTTTTCTTCATCGACGAGATATTTCTTCCCCAACCACAAGGCTCCCCCATGTAGGCGAGTGAGTAAAAATTGGATGCAAATGGTCACTGTCCCACTATGCCTGACGTGATGGAAATCGACCAAAGACATGATGTTTGCTTGTCAAGGAGGCTTGGTACAATATTCAATGAGAACTAATTGTTGATTTTCTACACTGTGAACTATCCTCTCATAATTGTGGAAGGCCAGGACAAGGAATTGATCAGGTTCTCATACGTCATAGTCGACGAATTGCACATCCTACACTTTTCCTATCAAGGATACCATGAAACTTACATGTCAAGGAAACAGTGGTTCTAGGATCTTTCTGTCTTTGGAAATCCTGGATTTATTTTATACCTAAGGTCTACTCGGTTTTGTGACTTGCTGGCGTTGGGTTGGAGATATTTAAATTTTTATTTCTTTTGCTTCTACTATTCCACTATACTAAAGTTGTGATGACTTGTTGGTAGAAATAGGAAGGTCAATGCTTAGCTTGCAAAGTATTAACTAGGAGAGAGGAAAGTTGGAAGGTGGGTATGATGGTACAACTGGTATTTGTGCATGAATTCATTAGTAAGTTGGGGTGGCATACCATATTCTTCGTCCCTCACTAGAACATTCATCCTTATACTATCTTGGTTGTCTCGTTGACTGTAACTGATCAAGTGCTTCGTGAGGCAACTCCACCTACATTCTAGATATTTGAGTCATATCATCCCTTTTGCATTCATGGGGCATGGCCACCTCTTTTCACTTCCAAACATGTGTAATCTTTGGGTGGGATTTTACATTTACTACTAGTTACCGCCCAAATAGGTATTCCCATAGGTTCCATAAAATGGATAAATCACCTGTGTAAGGTATGAAAAGGTTGGGACACTACAAATTTAATTATGATTGTGATGTCTCTATGCATGCATGAGTCTTACTCTCCAAGGGCACCGTGCATGCTTCTTGTGTACGCATGCATGATTTCCTCCTTGTTTAATTGGTCGTAGCGACCCCATGCGGATCACATCATCTCTGCATGCATGTCCATCCAGTTAGTTTGCTCCACTGAGAGACTAAGCTTGGCCTTTCTGGATTTGGTGGCATCCATTGAATACCCCTTACTTCTTTACTCTTGTGGGATTTGTCCTTTTTTTCCATGTGGCTAAGAGGGATTGATTGGAAAGACGTTTGTTCTAATAAAACACATGGTTGAGCCAGATCCATTTCCCGCGCACATGACTCCCTCACTTGTCTTGAAGAAAAATGAGGAATTTTGGGAACATAGTTCTTTGTGGAAAATGTGCACGGGACCTTTAGGTATCAACAACACACCCTGCATCATTGATTAGCTATCCATCATCATTCACGAGAACACATGTACCCATGAATATCTACATCTGGTCTAAATCTTTCCCTCATGGAGTCTTCCGCAACTTCCCATTCTCAATAAGGTTCTTGATGTGCGGCCCACCATCACGCAGGTATTCCTATTATCACGGTATCAAGGGAGTGTACTTGGTGATGTTCATAAATGTGTTACATCCAACAAATAAACACATCCACCGGATCCAACCCATCAAATTGGAAGGATCCAAAATCTTCCTCACACACCTCACTGGTAATGTGCGCACATCTCTTGGTGGAAACTTCATAAAGATTAATGGTATGCCACCTTTCCATGGCATCTTCAGAATCAATGTTGCAAGACTTCACACTCCTCCAACTTAGTTCCCCATCTTTTGTGGGATTGACATAATACTCTCTATGCCCGGTGATCTTGTAGATATTCTCAATAATAGAAATCCACGCATCCTCATCCACCAACTCATTGTCTATGTCCCCTTCATCAGGTTTCAAAGGGGTGACCACATGCAAGGTGTCCATATCAAATGACATCTGCCTCTTCTTCAAATTCAACACCACATTTTTTTCGAAGGCCCAATCAATGCCAAGTAATGTAGAGTATGGATTAGAGTCATCCATAATATCTATGACTTCAAAATAATCCTTTATATTCGCCCATTCTATGTTTACTTTGACTTTCTCTAGTCCTCCTGTAGGGTAAATCCTCTATTAATATTCCAACCTTAGTTGGATGGGTGACCAGACCAAACTAGGTTTCCCTATCATTTCCCATGACTTCTTAGGAAATATATTCATGTTAGAACCCAAATCTAGCATGAATCCATCCATGTCATAATCATCGAGTTCAGTTATCATCTTGATCTCTCTGTCAGTGCGCTTATGCTTGCTAACTTGACACACATCTCTTTTCGACAGAGGGGATGATATAAATCTACTAGTATCTTCTTCCCCCATGCTGGTGGCTAACATCTACATCAAATTTTGTGCAGCCTGGGGATCATTCAACAATCTTAAACAACAATGCAAGAATTTACTTACTTGATCCTCAGTTTTTGTTTGGTGACCTAATTCATATAGTGCTTCTTCATGTGTAGCACGCTTCAACTCCTGTTGCACACAGTCGACAATATCCCTCTTTTTGACACGTCACAACTCCTCATTTATGTGTGCTTCTTCTAACAATTTTTGTGTGGCGAGCTACAATTCCTCCCAAGAATGAGCCTCTTCCAATGACCTCTTTGTCATGTGATGCACTTCCTCACTGATCCGGGCTTCTTCAAGTGACCTCTGTGTCACTCGTTGCACTTCCTCATAGATCTAGACTTCTTCAAGTGACCTCTGTGTCCTACGCTACAGCTCTTCACATGCCCTTTCTTCTTCTATGGCATTATGTGTGTCATGCAAAAATTGCTTATGTTGGGCGACATCAAATTTAGGAAGGGGATGTGCCACCTTTCTTATCTTCCCCTATGGATTTTGACTTGATATTTCACCATGCTCAAGGTCCATTCATGTCTTCTCTCCATCATGGGTTACCACCTATACATCCACTTCATCATCCTCTTTTTTATTTTTGTTCAGATCTTCATGTACGATATTTCAATGTGCCTTATTTTCTTCCCACTTCTTCAATAAGTCAGGATAGTCCTTTGTAACATGCTCAGGGATGTAGCAATACCCACAGAGAGCGTGCGGTTTGGTAAAAAATCTTGACACATGGCCAATATCTCCACAATTAAAATAAGTGGGATTTCTACCTCCCCCTCCTCCATAGCCTTGTCCATGATTGCATCCATGTCCACCTCAGGGACCTCCTTGATATATTCCTCTCTTAGCACCACCATAGTCACCATCCCTTTGTTCCTGTTGTACTTGAAATACATCGTGATCGATATTTTTTCACATCATGTCCCATGGAATTTCAGAATTCACAGAATGGAGTATGATGTGTCTTCTAATATTTCTCGAAGGTTGGTCAGTGGGGTGGTACATGGACCCACTACCTTGAAAGTTCACACCATTTTTTCTAAGGCCCATCTAGGAATGGACTCAACACACCCGTCACTACATAGTTTCCAAGGATAGGACATTCATCTATGCGACTCCCCTCAGATAGACATGTTGTATGCCATACATGCTCATGCATGAATTTTTCCTTCACCATATCTTGTAATTTCATCATCAGGTTAGCCAACTGAGATTGGACCTGCACCAACCCAATCAACGTCTCTCCTCCTCCTAGTGTCACTTCCATGGGCATCGCTATCTCCACTACTTTTTCTTGAGTCGTCACCTTCTACTGGGTGAGTGGGACTCATATATGGGGGAGAAACCCTGCAATGAACCGTTATATATGTTGCATGTCCTGGATATGGAACTTCACTCGATCCAGTAAAATATTAAACCATTGGTCATAATCCCACACAGTCTCTCCTCACTTTTGCTTAATATCCTTAATCGTCGTCACACATTGAAATTGTGACTTAGGTTTTTGAAATTCCTTAAGCACGTCTCTCTTGATATCTATTAGGGACCTCTCCTATCCCATTGACATAGTGGACTTATACTTCATGTACCATGTCACGGTTATGTCTCTGAATGTGGTTTCCAACTGTGCAATCTTCGTTGCATTGTTTGTGATCCTCTTCATAAAACATATCTCTTCACATGTGAACTAGTGCTACTTTACATCATTTCTACCCATCCCATGGAATACGGGTAACCTCATGGTGATGTCCTAATTTTCCATCTTCAATCCCAAACTCTATCCTCTTACTTGACTACGAGGTGTTAGAGATCTCAATACAAATGCTCTTACTAGAGAAGTAGCAATGACTTCATCTTCTTCTTCACTCTTCAATTCTCTTCTTTCTTCTCCTACTCCTTATCCTACTCATTCTCCTATTCCAATCACTTCACCTTTTGTTGTTATTTTGTCTTGGGTACAAATACGCAAGGGGGTGGTTCAATGGCGGGGTAGCTCCATATTCTTCTAACATTTCTTGTTAGGTGACCCAAAGAGTTTCTTACCTGTAGTCACGCAAGACCATCCGCTATTTCCAACTCATCTACCCCACCACCAGAGGATTCTCAACCTTCCTCTCGTACCTCTATGCCTTTTCTATGCACTTCCACTTTCTCTAAATTTGTGGTACTCCACAATATCCAAGGGGTTCAAACTTCATCCTCTGGGCCCCTACTAACACTACTACTGGTATCTTCACTCGATACCCTACTCTCAATGGTGTGCCTCTTTAGGGGCCTATCCTCATCTATGCTCCTCTCTGGCATCTCACACTCTTCCACACTTCCTCCTGATGTGATCTTCTTCCTCTTCATCCCGGGCCTGACCCTTCGTCGTGTTCCTCTTGCTAACTTCCTTCCACTTCACTGTTCTGATTTCCTCCTCACTCAACTCTTCTTGCGTACCTTTTGGCTCTCTCTTTCATCTAGTATTTTGGTTCCATATTATTCCTCACCTCATCTCAACACTTTTGTATCCTCCTCAATGGATCCATCTCATCTCTCACTTTTCCCCCATCTTCTCACCCCCCCCTAATTCTAGGGGAGTCTATTCATCCATCTTGTCGAGATCCATGCACATCGACCCTTTCTCCATGAACAACATTTTTATCTTGAGTGGAATTTCTTCCAACAATATTTTCCTAGGACCTTCCGTCAACAATCCAGGGCAACAATGCCCATGGATCCTCTACATGAAGAGAACTTCTCAGTGCCCACAGATTTTGTTAATGAATCTACAACATTCTTCAAAGTTTCCACTTTCATCAAAAACACTTTCTTTTCTTCAACCATTTCTCTCACAAAGTGATATTGAATATCAATATGCTTTGTGTTTGAATGATAAGTCGGGATCTTTGCCAGAAAAATTGCACTCTGACTGTCACAATCTATCCTTACAACTTGTTGTACCAACCCAATACCCGAACACAATCTTTGTAACCATATTTGTTCCTTACTTGCATGAGTGGATGCCATATATTCAACTTTTGTAGTTTAAAGTGCCACCACAGCCTGTCTTTTGCTCAACCAAATTATTGCTCCTCCAAATAGGTTAAACACATACCCACTTGTAGATATCCTACGATCCAGATCTCCAACCCAGTCTGCATCCTCAAATCCATGTATATACAACACTCTTTCCAATCCTGGTCTTCCTTGGTAGCACAATCCATAGCTAGTAGTGCCACACAAATACCTGAAAACCCTTTTTAGTGTTTTCCAATGCTCATTCCCTCATTTTGACATATACCTGCTCAAAACCCCCATTGCATGTGCAATGTACGGTCTAGTACAAACCATTGCATACATCAAACTACCAACTCAACTGCACTCACATATGGAACACAATACATGTCCTCCTTCTCTTCCTCTGCCTTGGGACACTGATCCACAAATAAATTTACACCAACAGGAACAAGAACCTTGACTAGTTTACATTCCTTCATATTAAACCTCTACAATATTGTCTCGACATATTTTCTTTGATTTAACCAGAGTTTCCTCTTTTTCCGATCTCTTTTAATTTCCATGCCCAAAGTAAAATTTGAAGCACTGATATCCTTCATGTCAAATTTAGAGGACAACTGAGTTTTCACATCCTGGATAATCTTCTTATTGTTTCCTATCAACAACATGTCATCCACATACAAGACCAAATGTAACACCTTGTTTCCCCCAGTCTATAAAAATAACTATAGTGGCTAAGAACTATGGCAAACTCAAAGATGTGAATGTTTGATTTGACGGACCCTTGTTTAAAAGGTCAATGAATGTAAATTATGTTATGAATATGTGTTGCATGACTACTGGGAGGGGATGTGCTAAAAGAGACCACAATGGCTAATGAGAGGTGGTGGAAGGGACCTGGAATGGTTGCGTTAACTTCCACCGAGCCAGTACTGTACTGGTTTTTACTTGGTCAAAGACCAAAGAAAATCTCTGACCCTGGAATGGATTTCCCGTCAGATTGGTAGGTGGGGAGGATCCTCAAGAGTTAATGAGGGGATGGGGGTGAACCGCCCATTCGTAAAAGCTCTCAGACCTGACCATGGATGGAGAAATTTGCGCCACACACAATCTTGTAGAGAAAAGGCAAGAGAGGAAGTGTGGTAAAGGGTAGAGGGAGAGCGCACGCGACAGGGATCGCGAAAGAGAACTAGAGAAACTCTGGAAACACAGGGAGTTATGAACATAGGAGAAGGAGAGTAACCTTCGTCCTGGATTATTTTTCTGTATCAGGAGAAGGAGAGTAACCTTCGTCCTTGAATTTCGTTGAGCTGGAAGTAGGAGACTGAATCTCAAAGCATCGTGGTCTAGCTCAGGGGTGGCTAGTGGTAAATATGTTTGGAGTCATTGAGCCTACGGTTGGGTGGAAATGAGCACCCCTCCCAGTAGTTGCATCACGCCTGGTGGATTTGATAAGTGTTTTATGCCTTGTATTTTGAATTGAATATCATGAATACATGCTGATGTTAATAGACCATAATGATTTCTATGTGGAATGATTGCCTGGTGTTTTAGACTGGAAATAATGGATGCATGTGTATACTTACATGCCATAGTTGGTTTCTATACAAATGATTAAGTCTAGGGCATGAGTTCACTCCACCGATAATCGTCTTATTTTCTTGATTCTCGTAATATTCTAGGAAGGCTCCTTGAGAGTACTCTTCCCCAAGAATTACCCCATAAACCTTGGAACTGTACCAAACCTTTACCCAGATACNGTGGGGAAACCTTATGCAGAAAAGAGTAGCTCTCTAAGGTCTCAGAGTCGTGGGAGTTTGAAGCTCCGAGAGGTTGAATTTCATGATTCAGGCTTAGAAAGGATAGCGAGTCTGATTATCAAAAGAGAATACCCCATCGTTTGGTAGACGAACGGTCGGAACCTTTTCGGAAATACCCTATATCTTTCATGACTGATGGATATAGAGGAGGAGCGTAGGCGTTAACACCTCGACCCTTTCAGCCTTCGCAAGTAGAGATAAGATCCAGGACCGTAGATCTAAGGATCTGTCGGAGCTCTATTGATCGTCGATCTTAACCTTTGCATAGGTAGGAGAGTGGACTCAACAACGTCCTGAAAGTCCCGAAGTATTCAAAACCATCCATCGGCATAGGATGTGTGGCAGTCGGGTAGCATTTCGCTGACTCGTGACTTGGAGTGGTCAAGGGTAGGACTGCACGAACTCACGATTCGTGAAATCACGATGTGATCGTGGTCATTGGATCCAAGCCATAGGAGAATCGTTGGAACAGAACCTCTGCGTGGTATCGCGTATCGGGGTTCAAAGGTTGAAAGAATCTCTTTTTGACTGCAAAAGTCGCGAAGTGTCGAGCATCGAGGGCTCGTGCGAACACATGGCACATTCGTTAGGTGGGGACTATGTGGTTGATAGGTGGCGTAACAACAAGCGCCCAGAGAAAGGTGGGAGCAAGTGACAGGTGGTGGACACATGTCACCTAGGAAAGAGTCAACCCATTGTTGAATTATCATGGTTCGAGGTTTCACAGGATGAAGAAGTTTCCCCTTGACTACTAAGGTCACGAAACGTCGAGAGCCGAGGTCTCGTGCGACGGGCGGCAGCTGTTACACATTATTTTCGTCATCCCTATGATCATTAATGATGTAAACCTATATGTTGCCTTTAGAGGGGTTAGTGGCCTGAGTTCCTAAAGAGAGAAGGGAGAAGAACTTCTCCTGAGAAAAGAAGTTGCTTTTTCCTATGTAAAAACCTTATAAAAAGGAAAGTTTGCAGGTTGCTATATAGGCAGGGTGCGAGAATGACCCATTCTCGCAGGTTGCACTATAGCCAGGGTGTGAGGTGTTCGCAGGTTTCTCTATAGCTAGGGTGCGAGAATGCCTACACGTGGGAAAAATGAGCGTTTTCTCGAATCTCCTAGAAGGAGAAACTTCTATGGTGATGTGGCATCTGAATGGTTTGGATCTTACTTGCTTTCATGAT
>JASDQU010099921.1:612485-624285 GCA_032191745.1 Picea mariana
TGGGGCTTTGTGGGTCTCGAATCCATTCGAGATCCTCAGTTGTCTTCCGTACCATTTGATCTCGATACCCTTGACAGGTTTCAGGCTTGATACCTTGCTCATTGTGGTCTACCCTAGTATCGACTATACCCCCCTGGTGACTATTCGCGTGTTGGCAAACTAGTTGCCAATATTTTCTAGGGACATACACAGGTGACTGCGGGGGTATACCGCGGTACCTAAGATAGACATCGGGCCACACTTTGTAGAGTATACCTGGAGGGTGCTTCCATTTTCGAGTTGCACTTGCACCTATAAGTTGCTCTAGTGTTGGTTGTTGTAACTGTTCTTCAAAATAGTTAGTGTTTCCTTGTCTTATCTCATAGGGGCTTTCTTTTAGTGCGTGTTACTGTTTGCACGTGTAGAATACCTTAGCGTGTCATGGATCTTCTCACACAGTGGAGGATTCAGAGCTTCGTTGGTCATGAAGGCTTCTGGGCCTGCCGCCGGTTATACTGGAGCCACCCCCGCCACCCTTGAGGCGGAAGCTAGACCAACAAGGGTCTTTCGAAGCAACCCGGTTACAAACCATTGTGCCCGAACAAATCCCGGAGGAATCAACCGCTAATGTTGGTTCATTTGAAACCCCAAACACTGATACTTGGCCACAAGTTATTGTGCCAATTCGATTTTATGAACGCTTGTTAGTGCCTCACACAGCTATGGCAACAAACGTTGTTACTTCCTCTGGGAATTCTTCCATTCCCACCACCGTTGCTACCACAGGAGAAGCATCTCCTAACTTGCCATCATCGGTCCGAGCCACTACGATCTAGGCCGCAACTACATCACACAGTGGACTGACCCCATCTATCACGGCGGCCACACCTCCCTTCACACCTAGTGCGACCGACCCTCCGTTCTCATATGATATGCCTAGTTCAGGTACCAGTTCTGCACTCACTTACTCCACTTTACAGACTTTGGGTTTGGGGGCAGAGAGCTCTAACGCTCCTCTGCAAGGTCAACTTGGGGGCATTCATGTCCCTTTTAACGCTTTTCCTTACGCTGGAGGTCATATCTCTCCTTCGTCCCCTTCGCTTGGTGGTCTACATTAGCAGTCCGCCGAGCAGCCTGCACACACGAGTTCATTTGGAGCCAGGAGTCAAAGAACACCTGCGCAAACTCTGCCAATAGGTTCGTCACCATTTGTTTGGAACATGACATTTGGTAATAACACTTTCGCATCCACCGCTTTCCCATCTGGGGGCACACCCATTTTTGGACAGTCTACTCCAGCGCAGGGTACTATTCCTGCGTCGGGGGCACATATACTAGGACCTTAGAACTCAGGACAAGGATTCGTTCCTTCCTCTGGAATGTCATTCTGGGGTAATTCTTTCCACAGTCAATGGAACCCCGGACAGACTTCTATGCCTCTCCCATCAGGACCGGCATGGGGTAATCCTTCCCAAAGTCCGTCGAACATGATGAATGCCCAACATCCTATGTCCTTCATGGGGAATCAGCCAATGATGTCTCCACAGATGCAAAACCCTTATGTTGGTCAGGGCCATGGTTTCTACCAAAATTCGGGCCAGCAGCCAAAATTTTCCTGGCAACCTAGTGCCAGTCAAACTCCAGGACCCTTTTTCCCAGGCTATCAGCAGCAACCCAAACTACCATTCTTGGCGACGTTACACTTGCCAGATTTGACACGGTTGTTAAATGATCCTATCTGTCACGATCTGCATTGGCCTCCTATGCCAACGAAGTTGCCTTCGGACATTCCAAAGTTCGAGGCCAAGCCTAATGAAGATTCATGTGATCACGTGACTATGTTCCATCTTTGGTGTTCATCTAACTCATTGAAAGATGACTCCATCCAGTTGTGATTTTTTCAACGCACTCTTATCGGGAGTTCCGTGAAATGGTACATAGAGCTTGATCGTTCACGATACTCTTCTTTTGGCAAATTGGCGATGGCCTTTCTTAACCATTTCCAGTTACCTGTGAGATACGATGCCGGCACAGAGTTGCTAGCCAATTTCGAACAGACAACAGTAGACCATATCTCTGATCATATCCGAGAGTGGAGATGTCGAAAAAGTCTAATCAAAGTACCAGTCCCACCAGCATTCCTTCTTGAGTGGTTCCTTAAGTCTTTAGTCCCACAATTATCCAAAGACGTCGCAACTTTTGGAGTTTTCTCCGAAGAATATGCCATCATGAGAGCTCAACAGTTTGAGCTCATCTATTCTCAGTCTGGTTTATTATACAACATCCTGTCGGATGCTCCACGATTAATACTGGATAAAACTAGACAGAGAGTCGGGCCACATGCCGATGGTATTGTTGGTTCTTCACAAACCAATCCCGCTGAGCAATTGACAAAACAATTGCAACAATTATCTATACAACACTCAGTGGCCAGCCATACTACTACTTTGGCTACTCCTCCTACCCAAACGTCAGAAGTACACTCCGTGCAGATGACTAACCCAAAGGCCCCCCAGCAGCCTGAAGGGAAGAAAAAAAAAACGCAAGAAGGGTAAGGGGGATAAAAAACCCACTGATAATGCTTGCGAGGGCACTACAGAAAAACAGAAGGCGAGGTATCCGTGCAACTTGTGTGCGGAAGATCACCCAACCCATATGTGTCCTCGACTTGTAGAGGCCCAAAAGTTTGTCACACAGCAACAACAAGCAGTGTTGACTAATCCCTTTCAACATGGGAAAAATTTAACTCAAGCCTCTACAAGTGTCGAAGGGGGCAGCCAAGAAACCTGCCCTCCTCCTAATAGTTCCTCTGCCACGAACATATATATGGTTAGGGGTGATGCCTTAATAATGACTAGAGCACACGCCTATAGTAAACCAAGTGCCTCTGAAAAGGGTAAAGAAGCCAAGGTCCCATCTCTTCCTCTACAGATTGAGAAGACGTTGGGTGAAACAATGACACGCATTCCAAAGGGTGCATTTAAGAAAGCTTCTCACAACCCAAAAGCAAGGGCCGCCCAAAATTACTCTATGGTGGAAGATTTATCACAAACCCCTTGTGCAATGTCCACTTTGGAGGTCCTCCAAAGTTGCCCTGCTCAAAGGAAATCCTTGTTGACTGCTTTAGTCTCTACTGAGACTTGTAACCCGGGTACCATCATGTTAGATACGACCGACTTAAAACCTCGTCTACCTTACCACGTCGTGTTTCAGATAGTAGTGGCTCATCCCACGAAAATTTTTACATGGAATATCTTCCACACGGTGGTCGATGAGGGTGCTTCGACTTGCGTTATGTCGTTAGCATGTTGGAAGGCCATTGGTTAGCCCACTTTGTCTCCATCACCTACTCTCCTCACTGCGTTCAACGGTCGTTCTTTCCAACCACATGGCATCATTCCTTCTTTCCCTGTGCAGTTAGGAGGGAAGACTGTGTGCGTCGAAGTAGAGGTAGTCAATGTCCCCCTCGACTATAACCTCTTGTTAGGTCAGAGTTGGACTTATGCTATGCAAGCTGTGGTTGCTATAGTTTTTTGAGTCTTGTTGTTTCCACACGAGGGTCGAATAGTGACCATCGATCAATTGTCCTTCTCTAGACCTGACACAGCTTTGGGGGCATCCACGGTTCCCATGATAGATACTCCTCAACTCAGTGTCATTAATGTAGGAGTTGGTTTGTGCCCATCCTTGATGGGTACCTTCGATTACCCACCTCCTCATGACAATGTCAAGTTTATATTGAATCACCATAAGGCTGAGATTTTTCGAGTTTCGTCGTTCCGCATGAATTACTTTGAGGATCTATGGATTCTTCCTTCCCCATCAGCCATGATGGATGAGACAGGGCACTCCGGCATGTCCATGCCCTTGTCGGCCGCTGAAGTAGTGTACTCTTTAGTCCAACAAGCTTTAGCTAACCCTAATCCAACTCCTGCACAAGAGTTGGATCTGCTTCTAGAGCCTATCTGGGCTCAGGGTTCTTTTGCTACCACCGATTTGTTAGACTTAGTCTTGCCTTTTGACGAAGCAGTAATTGAAGCAATGACTAGTCCGGACAAACCTTGGGACGATCTTCATCACAGATCTTATTTCCTCCCAGAGTTATACTGATTCGAGGCAGGAGAATTCACTATCACCATGATGGGAGATCAGCCGTGTCCTATTAACCTCTTAGCTATATAGGAAATTTATTCTTAGGGGAATATGGCAACCATTGCTGAAATGATAGCTATCAATATCTTCAGAACCCCTGGTGTCATAGAAAATGTTTTCATCGGAGCATACAGCTCCCCCGAGGAGATGCCAGGTATTGACCCACAAAGATTCTATCATGAGCTAACTTTTTTGTTTTTCAAGCTCGCTTTGAGATCCGAAAGAAACATCCGGCGAGACTGCATTTATGATTTTCGATCTCGTCTGGATTAACTGAGAAAAGTAACCATTATGGAGTCTTCTTTAATCCCTTTTCAGACTCTTTAAAGATGAAAAGATTGTCGAGTGACCTTGTTTCTTCACACTCGTTAAATTGGTCCAGAAGAACATTCCTTAAACAGGTCTCCTTTTAAGCCCTTTTCAGACCCTCTAAACGTGAAAAGATTGCTGAGCAATCTTGTGGCCTTTCATGCTCGTTAAATTGAAATTTGAAGTCACGTCTGTCCGGCGGTAGTTTACCCCTTTTTCAGTCCGAATGGTCAATTGTACGAACAAAGGAATACTCTATTGAATTCCCATTCTTTAGAAGAGTATCCTCAGGCATAATTTTATTCCTTTTTCGGGCCTGAGGGACTAAAATTATGAAAAAGAAAACCCCACCGAGTCCATAGTTAAGCTCTTTTCAGACTCCCTAAAATTGAAAAGATTGCCGAGTGACCTTATTCTTTCACACTCGTTAAAATGGTCTAGAAGAACATTTCTGACGGAGTCCATAGTTAAGCTTTTTTCAGACTCCTTAAAAGTAAAAAAATCGCCGAGTAATCTTGTCCTTGTCACACTCGTTAAAATGGTTTTGAAATGACATCTAATCGGTGCTGGTTTATCCCTTTTTCGAACCGACTAGACTATTATCGAAAAAGGTACCCCAATGGAGTTTCCTTTTATGCTTTTTCAGACTCTCTAAATATGAAAAACCACCGAGCTTACCTTCTCTGGGCTCGTTAAACTTACATCGAAGGACGTTACCATTGTGTGTTCTATCAACCACATTTGCATCCTTTACCTATCAGTCTAGTAACAGTTTTCCTTTGTGTCTTAACACCTTTGGCCACTGAAGGATTTTTCTCGAGTATCATTTCCCTAGAACATTAGTCTTGTCTGTGTACCTTGAGCTTGTATGTTTGTTGTACTTGTTCCTCCATTGTAACGTAATATTCCTTTCTTCTTTATTCAAAATCATCAAAAAGAACAAAAAAATCAAATATACCCCAAAAAGAGGATGGGAAAAGTATTTTCTTTATTGGCAGCATCATGAGTCGCCCTTGGATAGAGCACATATGTCCGTTTGATTCATCAGAATATGGGATGTAGTACGACCTTAGGAGGCTTTGCTCGTTATATAGAGTTGTGTCCTCCACCATTTGGTTACTCTTCCAAACATATGGAGAGTTTGCGTTGCCTCCTTCTTCGTAGACTTATGATTAACAGATATGCTGCCTGAGTCTTATCACTTGTTGTGCTATTATCCAAGGGAAGTTTGTCACTAAGCTTGAGTCGACCCCTCTGCAATATGTCTCTTGTCCGCATACCCGGCCATCCTGAACGTCCAATCAAGTCTTTGTTCGAAATCATTGAAGCCTTCAGTCCGATCATCAAGATTATCAAGTCCATAACCGACGAGCCATCGAAGATCTCTAGGTAGTGCAGTCGTACACTCATATTACACTCCTACCCGAGTTTTAGAAGATTTTGAAGTTGTTTCTCAAGCTCTGAAGTACAACCATCAGGACAAATCAGCTTCTAGGAGATGGATACTTTATATGTATATCTCTCTGATTTTGAGATGTAGCTCCGTTGTGTGTTGTTCGCGGCTACTCTTCATAGTTGTTAACATGGATATACAGTGTATTTGATTGGCAGCCATGGTTCTATTTTATCCCGAGCATGGGTATGCCCGCCTCGGTGAGACATTTGATATTTTTGCAGACGTCACCTCCTGATTCCTGATTCCTGGGCTCATTCATTCAGCATATTGTTATCCACAATTTTGTTCATCGGGATGATGTCATGATAATGTCATGATGATGGAAAATCAAGCTCTTCACTAATAACATTTTCCTGAGAAAAGTTACACTTGTCTGCTTCCAGAAAACACATTTTAAAGATAGTTCGTAGGCTGCCTATATACTTGCCTGCGAGAATTCCTGATTCTCGCAGGCTGCATTAAGCTGGAGTGCGAATAGTTTTCATTGTACCTCATTGCAGGGTGTGAACATGTTTTTAAAGAGGAAATAGATAAATATCTCGAACCTTCTAGAAGGGAATCTTCTAGAAGGATGAGTTGGCTTTCGAATGGTTGTTCAAGAACTGGCATTCCAGATATCTTGGGATTATTTTCTATCCAAGTAACTAATCTATCTTCTCCTATATATTGAGGATATTGCTCATGGAAAAGGTTAGAAGCAAGTTAGAGGCAAGATTGATTGGAGAATTAGTGCAATACTGTATGGAGGATTGATGCTACAGTAGCAAGAGACAGTAGCAAGATCATCACAAGTAGTTGATTTTCTTCATACATGAGCAAGTGTGTGTGTCAGAGCTAGGAGCCATCGAAAGGAGACCTATGACATCAAGGCTTAGGTTGTAAGTTTCTCTTTCAATTAATGAAATACAGTAATATGTCCCTTTCCCATAAATATGATGTCACTTTATTACATAATTCCTTGATCATATGTATAGACTAGCTATTGAATATATTAATCTGCCTTTGTTCTGATTGGTTTGTGTTGTTGTGATTTGAACGACGCAAGAGCATTGGAGCAAAGCTTGGAACAACAGAGACATAAGGAAAGAGTTCATAAGGTATGTCCATGATCCTCATCTCTTAGTCCATTCAATAGGCTAGATCTAGGGAAAGTGTAGTATTCTTTCCTGTTTTGTTCCAGATCCAGGTGGATCTGGGGAGATCGGTTCGTGTCCGCACTTACGGATTAATCCTGAAACAAAATTGGCGACTCCACTGGGGAGCCATTCCCTTGTTCTTTATGGTTTTTTGAATTTTCTATGGCCATTTTCTATATTTTCATTTTTCTCCTGTTTTGTCAGTGTCTGAGTCCTCAGGATATCCTGAGAGACATTCTGGGTCTGTAAGCCAGTTTGAATTTTTCTTGCTTTTTCAAAATTTTCATTACTTTCAGGGATTCTCTCACTGTGTCCATTGACAACCTGCGAGAACCAAGGAAGTTCGCACTCTGCATATATATTCCAATGTGAACTGTTCGCACCTTGCATCAAGGTAGCCTGCAAGAATAATATCTTCTCGCACTGTGTTCCACACTGGCCTGCGAACATATTTTTTGAAAATTTTGAATTCAAGTTTTGACTTTGTCAACTGCTTAGACTTGTTGATTTACACCTTTTTGGATCATTGGAGCATTGACTTACATATCTCTTTCCTTAATTTGCTTTCTTGAACTGATCCAGGGTTTCTAGGTTTCTTCTTGCCTTTATAGCTTGACTTTTATTCCTTGTCTCTTTTTGGCATTTTCAGTCTCTCTGATTTTTGGAGTTGAGTGTGTCTGACTGACTGGGAACTAGTGATTGGTTGAGAGTTGAGTGTTTGGTGTTTTCTCATTTGCTTGTTGGTTCAAAAGGACATTTTCATTTGCATTGAGAAGATTGTTGGGTTTGTTTTGTTTTTTGTTCTTGCTTTCGTTGAAAGAAGTGATTGGGTTGTTATCATTGATTCTTTATGATTTGATTTTCTTTTCTCATTAATCAGAGTTCTTCTTGGAAAGTGAACAATAAGTTTTCTTTCAAGTTTTGTTTTTATCATTTTGAAAACATTGCAAAATCAAATTTTAGAGTTTATTGAAGTATTGAAAAATCCATTTAGAGATTGTTCATTGATAAATGATTGTTTGCATTGACATCTGAACGAAAATTGAGCATTGCATTTGTATTGTAGTATTGAGATTGATTCAGAAAATTTTCTCTCTCTCCCATAACTAGGATTCATGGAATGAAAAAGATTATATTTCATCATCATCCTTGCATTATTTGGGTCAGAGTCACACATCATGAGTTTCATTTTCGTTACCTTTGAGTAAACAACAACCATTAAAAACATTGCGTAATCTTAAAATTGATCTAGTAACTCTTTTCTAGGGCTCTTTTACACCAACATTTAGCTAGGCTAGTGCTTTGGAGTAGGAAGAGAGACACACTCTCCAAAATCTCAAAAACACATAATAGCATCTTGAGTTAGGGAGTGTAAAATTCCATTGGCAGCATATTGTCCTGGGAAGCCCTTCTAACACAAGGGTCAAGCACTAGGTCGCATTGGTGTTGGCAAAGTTACTAACCTTGCTTTGTTGACATCGGTGTAGAGATTGCATGTGTTACGGGGATCCCTCCGAGGTATACCCACAATTATGAGTGGAATCCTTTGAGTTGGTTTTGGGCTTGATACCCTGCCCTTGCATGTGGATCGGACTGACGACTGTTCCCCTAGGCTGTACTATTGTTTGTGGTGACCTTAGTGGCCTATCTCTCTAGGTTCTTACCCAAGGTGACTGTGGAGGGGAAAGTCTTCATGGTACCTGGAATCGACGTTGATCAAACTCACTTGGGCTCCTTGGAGGGTATACCCATGATTATGTGTGGGAGCTTGCACCAGGGCGTAAGTCTGTTAAGAAGGTCATCAACGTAACTTTTCCACCTTAGCCCCGCCTCTTCTCGTCTCGTTGTTGCGACGTTGGATTTCATCACCAACTAGTGGCTTCGATATTAGAAGGTATTGTTTGCTTGGTGATTGCTTCTAGATTTTTTTTACTACTGTGTGTTGATTGTTTCTCGAAGTTGACCATAGGATTTTCGTTGGGGAGTTTGTTATTTGTTTACAATTGCTCCTCCACGATATTCACATAGGATGCAAGGTTTGTCCCTGGAACATCCGAAAGCTTCACAACCTTTGCATACTGCAACACCTGAGGGTACCCCTGAGGACTCCCCTCGTCTGGGTGAAATCCCCCTTGTTACTCTACCACACGTGGATGTAAGTGACGTCCCAGAAGTTTTTACACCACCTCCACAAGTAGCACCCACCGATCCTCTTGCTGATTTTCGAATTACCAATACTATAGAGG
This sequence comes from Picea mariana, assembly GCA_032191745.1. Taxonomy (NCBI): domain Eukaryota; kingdom Viridiplantae; phylum Streptophyta; class Pinopsida; order Pinales; family Pinaceae; genus Picea; species Picea mariana. The sequence goes on from JASDQU010099921.1 coordinate 621,764, forward strand.
ACTATCGCATTCGTCGTGGTGAATGACCTGTTGGATGATTAAATCCTTCTAAACAAACCATTGTTACATCCTCTGAATCAACTGCTGGGCCTTCTCACGGTGTAGTAGGCCAAGATCCTTTTTGGTCTGGTAATTTCCGTCGAGTTCTTTTCAGTACAGAGTCATCCCCTGTTTACGAAATCAACCCTCCTGTGTCTCCTGAACCAGAAACTGCACCAGAGACTACCACTTATCGTTTTGTTCTCCCTCCCGAGATGGCCCATATCGCGAATACTACGAGTGTCCAAACCGAGATTCCTACAACTACTCTTCCTCCTATTAATACCCAGTGAATTCCTGAGGTTAACTCGAATTTACCTCCTGGTTACCATGCGTTGAATCCTTTGTTGAATGCTTCCCATCCAACACCTCCGCAAACTCCAGTCGATTCTCCAAGTGGTCCTCCATTTCCTGTGCATTCTATTCCCGATTTCATCCCGACACTCCCCCCTCAATTTTTTTCCTTCTGGTAATCCTAATCCTAGTGGCACTATTCCGACTGTTGCACCCAACACGTAGATTCCCGTTGGTGGACAGGGTGGTACGGTTCCTTTTCCTTTTCCTTTTCCTGGGCACAATGCAGTCACTACGCAACCTACAATTGGCACACAACTTCCGGGTGGAACTATACCTACAGTAGGGGGACCAACCTCCCCTTTTGGACAAAATACACCTCCTCAGTTGGCCTAGTATTGGAATCAACTTTTACAAAACTTTCCTCAAACTGCTGGGGGGCAGACCACTGTCCCTTCTGTGGGCCAACCATATCCAGGTGTAACTAATCCTATTTGGGGTTTGGGTCAAACTACTCAACCTCAGGTCCCTACTCAAACTCAAGGTCACAATCCTTGGGGTTACTATCCTATCCTGCCACCACCGAATCAACCAGGGTCTTCCCTCTATGGATAGTCTGCTTACGCTCCTACTGGCTTGCCGACGGGGCTTCCACCCCAAAGTCACCAGTACCCACAAGTGAATCGGCAGTTTCCTTTTCTTGCTACCTTGGATTTTCCAGATTTGACTAGGATTCTCAATGATCCTATTCGTCACTCTCCCCAATGGCCTGTTATCCCTGCTAAGCTTCCATCAGATATTCCAAAATTTGATGGCAAGGTGGGAGAGGACCCAAATAATCATGTCATGACTTTCCATTTATGGTGTTCATCCAACTCACTGATGGATGACTCTATTCGGCTGAGTCTTTTTCAACGAACCCTTACCGGTTCGGCTGCGAAGTGGTACATTGAGTTGCCACGAGGTTTCTTTTCTGATTTTAACACCTTAGCCATGGATTTCCTCACACATTACCAGTTACTAATCCGTTACGATACTGGGACCGAGATTTTAAATTCCTTCAAACAAAGTACGAGCACTCATATATCTTATCATATTCATGAGTGGCGAAGGAGGCAATGTCTCATTAAGCTTGAGCTTCCCGGTCAATTACTGGCAGAGTGGTTTACAAAATCTTTTGTGAACAAAATTGGTAAAGACATTGCTATGGGCAGTGTTGTTACGGAAGAGCAGGCTATAAGTCGTGCTCAGTATCTTGATCTTGTTTATTCACAAACGGGAACTCTTTATGATTTATTACCTGATTTGCCTCGTCCTGGTACTTCCAGCACTTCAACTGCTCCAGCTGCCTCGCATGCAGCTGATGGTGTGATTGGTTCTACTCATACCCACTCACATACTGTTTTGAATACAACCCCTAAATCCACATCTTATAACGTTCAAAATGCTCCGTCTCCTGCCCCTCCCGCTGGTAAAACCTCTGAGGTGAACGTTGTTCAATCTACCCTGACCAGTAAAGGTAAAACTAAAAAGGGCAGAGGCAAGAATAAGGGGGGAAAGAATAATAATCCGAACGAACAAACTACAAATGCTCCTGTTGAAGAGAGGGATAAGTGCAAACCGCGGTACCCTTGCCTTATCTGCGGTGACGATCACTATACAAAGGATTGTCCTCGATGTGCCAAAGTTAACAAGTTCCTTCAAGGGACACCCAAACCTTCTACGCTGGCAGTCTTGTCCCAACCCTTCCCGTCTCAGTAGCAGGCCTCCTTGGTCATCCATGACCAACCATCTACTTCTATCACATCATATGTTTTGATGTGCTCTAGTGATTCTAAGAAGAACGACGTTTCAATCGCAACTAGAGCCAAAGACTATACTCCTTCTAAGGAGAAGGTTGACAACTTACCTCCTGATCTGGTACAACCCTCTCCACTGACTCTACCTACGAATGGTCCTCTTCATGACCGAGTCTCGATACAGTCCTATGACCCCCTAAGGGTGTTGTTCGCAAGTCAACTTTTAATCCTCATGCTCGTGCGGCTTAGAACTATAGTATTGTGGAAGATCTAGCTCAAGCACCTTCAACGATGTCCACCCTTGAAGTCCTTCAGTCTTGTCCTACACAACGAAGGGCTCTGTTGAAAGCCATAGGTGGAATTGATCCTACAGATTCGAATTTGATAGTC
>JASDQU010099921.1:645931-662602 GCA_032191745.1 Picea mariana
ACATACGCAAGAACATGATTACAATGACGCTCTGAAGGCCTTTTTACAATAAGAAGGAATGCCAAAAACCCTAGACATCCAAAAACCTAACCCTAGGAGATGAAGCACCAAAAGTCACGTGGGCCCCATTTGGGTAAGTGAGTACATCAACTTCCCGAGGTCGTAACTTTTGTATACGGTCTCCATTTTAGGCGTGTGATAGCTAGTTGGAAAGGTATCATCGAGGAGATTCATTTTGGGGGATCAATAATGCCTTTGATTATCATTTAGAACCTCAATCTCGAAAAACCTTCATTTGGACCCTCAAAATGGCCCCGAAAGTTAAAACCTGCTAAAAATAGTAAATTGCCAAAATTGCCAGAAAACTGTTTTGAGCCATTTGGAAAGGGTGGGTGGCCATCGATATCCACCTAGATCAATATGGACTCATGCTCAAGCTAGGGGTGAACATAGCCAGTGTTTTGGTTTTTCTGTTCTACGGTTGGGTGGAACTTGCCTGTTCCATTTCTATTCCAACATCTTATTCAGATATGTACATCTACTTGTTTTCTTCTTGAAGGTTTTGTTAATTATTAGCTGATAGAATGAAATGGTTATAGGATAATTATCTTACAAGATTTATTATATTCACCAAATAAATATAAAAGCTATTGTGATCTTTAATTGCTACTGAAGTTGAGTTATATATGTATAGATAGAATATATGTATATGTTTGACTAGACATAAAGAAATGTTAGAATTGTTACTTGTGTACTGTAAATTTACAAGTGAATACGTGCTTCAATAGAGGATCACTCTGTCTATTTCCATGTATCAATATAGATATATTTATGTACATAAATATACATGCACAATACCATATCAGTCTTTGTACAGATACCATAGAACAAAGAATAAAGAAAATACCAATCCTCCCTTTTGAAAAGAAATTACATTATATATATATTGTGGTCCATAAACAATTGGATACTCAATATTTTACAAAATACATGATACCATAGTTTTTGTAAACTATATAATCATATCCATATGGAGTTCTTTTACAACCGTTTATTCCATTAAGTAAATTACAAATAATTGGTTTGTACATGAAAACCCTGATTCAAATTTATCATGGTAGAGTACCCTAGGGTAAGGACCCTGTAATACTAACAAACAAATATTTGGAACTAGAATACCCTTTGAGTAAGGTGTTTCCCTTTGTTTTCTTTTATTTTGAAATGTTTAACCTTGCAGGGGGGGAAACAACAGTTTTTAGTAAACTGTGTTAAAATAATCAAACCAAATTAAACAGGAAATATTTATCAAGTGGATAGTACTTAGCTTATAGATGCCATGGATGCATTTCCCCACCGTCGTTGATGAAACAATATGTACATAGTCCGAAGGGGAGGAATGGACCCAAAAATGGCTGATGGGTACCCTCGTAAGGAAACAGGGCCCCATCATTAGTTTTGTAACCGAAAAGAATCTAACTGAATATTAACAAATAATCAAATAGTGCTAGAAATTTAGTATTTTTCATAACCAGAATAATACAGTTCACAAAACATAGTCGCATGTCCCACAAAGGCATATACATCCTAATTCAGGACAATAGGAAAGGTTGCTGGACATGTTTTCCATAGATATCCAAACTTACGAGTTGCTAATTAAAACTCAGACAAGAACACAAGTATAAACTAAACTTAAAATATGCATTACAAACCTACTACAATCTTTCCTTTCTGTCAAGAATATTCTTTCCAATGGAAGAGAATTAGATGGGGTTCTGGGTACTTCTTTTACTATTTTATTTACCCGGAAGAAGTACAGATAGACAAGCTTAAACACAGATTTAAATAACAAATAACTTAGGTAAATTTTATAGATGAAGTATAAACTCTGGTGGAAGTTAATTATATACACAGAAAGAAGTCTTACAACCTTAACAAATTTATGTATAAATATGTGAAACTTGAATAGGAAAGTATTACAGCCCTGTTACTAAATCTGTACATTTAGGAAAGAAGCCTCACTACTTACACAGGGGACACTTTTACAAATATACACCGTGAAATTTGAAAATGAAATAAATCACAGTAAGTCTCAGGAGGTATATTCTAAGATTTAAGAGTCGATAGTTTGGGAATTATTTCCATCTTCGCCTCTTTACAAATCCATGAGATATATCACATAATACACGAGAAATAATGATGTACAATTTATACATACAGAATATCATAAGCGGATTTAAGAGTCACTATAGAAAACCCGAAGAAAACTTTAACCACGGTATTTTTGGGCGATAGGTATGTCATGAACAACTTAAAACAAAATACAAGAATAATCGATAAGGAGAAGATCGAGGTCACAGCCTAACTTCTTGCTGACAAAACTCTTAATATTATTACGGGATCAATTTCTTGAACCAGAAGGCTAAATTGCTTGTATAAACTTCAGACAAGTCCCCAATGAAAACCACCAATAGAGGGTGTCTACACTCGCGGGAAAAACTAATATTGGAAACCATCACGAGTTGTTGGATGGGGATATACCACACACAATGTAAATAACTTCATTTATAGGATTAAATGACAGTAAAAGAAAGGACCTCAAAGCCAAAAACCATAGAAATCAATTATAGAGATGGTCACGAATGGGACTACTATTACAAAATACCTCACCTATTACATGATAACTTAAGCGTCAGAGTTCCTTCGTGAGTTTACCTAGTATAGGAAGAAAACCAGCTGGTCGTGCGCCTTCATTTTTCCTTACATAGAGCAGGACCACGTCCAGTCGCTGAACATACACCCAGAGAAATGATACAAGGTTTAACGTTGGGTGCTTTTGCAAAATGCATAGAGCCAAAGGGAAATGACACATTAGTTACCTAGAAAACCTTCTTAGCACATAGCAATGGTGAGAGGATGTTTAGGTACTCGGTCTAGGTGAATAAATGAATATGGCATGCCCACATTGGACACGATAACCTAGTAATAGTATGTTGTAGAACCCTCTTAACTATCGACCAAAGAATTGATGTGTTTACGGACAGTCTTAACTTTTCATTTAACCTAACTCCCTTAATGCATTTTAGTGTTGAGCCATGTCACCAAGTCAAGTGGGATTTCATGCTGGACAATTAATATTTAGGGTTGGATTAAATGTGCTACCAGGCTTAGAGTTACGACCTGTCATGCCTAATGGGATTCTGACCCCTTAAACTCCAAACATTTGTATACCGAGTAACCCTTTCATTACAACTAGTGTGCACTAAGTTCGTTTAGTTACTGTGATAAAGTTTAATGAAAAACTGACAAGAATTACCACTGCATGTAATAGTTAGAATGTGTATATAGGAAGGGTAAATATTGGAGTAAGTGGACCCATATATATGTGTGTGTGTGTGTGTGTGAATAACGTTAAAACTTCATATAATGCATGTGATAACATATATATACAATCTCAAAAAATAAGCTACATTATATGGCTATATATGTATAGATATAGGAATGATATATATATCTATATAGATATGGTGAGGATTGTATATCCCACGACAACTCCAAACAATCTTGATACATGGGATATAAGAGTATAATAAAGAAGAAAAAATTAATATATGGGATTATTTTGTGGTAAGATTAAAAATACTCATATTTGGATATGAAATGGAAGGTGCTAAGTCATGTTTAAATATGGATCTTTTAGTAAAATGATTTTATGGATCCCTTTGATAAAGTAGAAACTATGTTAGGATAGTGTTACTATATCCCTTTATGGACACAAAAAGACTCTTACAGATCCACTTCAATATTATAGTTTCATGCATAGTCTAAACACTAGCTTGTTATGTTAAAATGTTGAGTGTACTGAACAATCTTCGCATGTACTAAATTATTTTAATAGGAATGAATTCACAAAACATTTTAACTATCTTTTTATTAGTCTCTTGTAACTACGAATATGTATATGTCGTATTCTGATAGCGAAGATTATAGTTTTTAACTTGATCAAGTATAGCAGAATAAAGAAGTTTTAATGCACATATCAAATTTTTTTTATTTGGTAAATTTGGGGTACAATACATATGGTGTCAGAGCTGAAGGCTACAACACTTGGACCTTAAAGCAGGGCCAACATTTTTCTTAGTACATTTTATCCTATTTAAAGAAAAACTAACAAAAATGATTACTGTTACAAAAATAAAATATTTGTTCTGATTGTGATAATGGAAACACAAAACTAAGAGGAGATCAGAATTGAGGAGAATCCCAATCAAGGACCTCCTGGAGAGCCTGGGAATAATAGTGAAGGAAGTTCAACAACCCAAGTTTGGGAAATAGTGAGGAACCTTATCTTGAAGCTGCAAGTATTCAAGGAAGATAATGAGAAACTGAAAAAGGCACACAAATACCAACAAGAGATAAATGAAGTGCTGCTCCACAACATCGTAACAAAGAAGAGTCCAAAAGACAACGACAAGGACTAAGAGGTGAGAAAAAGAGCCTCCAAAAAATCTGGTCCTAAAGGAGAGAATAAGAACATTTATTTCGAAGGCACACCAGCCGCAGAAAATAAAATAGCCACTAGAAGGAAAAGTAAACAGGTTGATCACTTGGAAGGTGAATTCAAGAAAATCAAACTGTCCACTTTCACGGAGATTGCAGGACAGGGGAGGAGGATAAAGCATGGTTACTAGATATAAAGAAGTATTTCCAAATCTATAATTATTCTAGTAACATGAAGTTCAGAAGGGCTATAGATAACCTGAAAGGAAAAGCGAGCATCTGGTGCAGAACCTAAAGTTGGCCAAGGGTTTAAAAGAGAAACATATGGAATGGTCATATTTCAAGAAGTACTTCAAGAAACAGTATTTATCAGAAATTTATTATGAAAGAAATACCAAAGAATTTTACGAGTTAAGACTCGAACAAATGACCATGGATGACCTGATAAACAAATATCTTGAATTATTAAGATTTGTGCCTTATATCAGGGAAGACAAAGTAAAAATCCAGTGATTCATAAGCTACCTACCATAGTCCTATAAGGACAAAATTGAATTCGACAACCCCAAGATCTGAACTATAAAATCCTGGATGTGCTATGATTAGTACAAACAATGATCTGAACTTCCCAAGTCTTGGAAGGTCAAGAAACATGACAGAATGAATCAGCGAAAGAAAGGCTTCCAACCATCCCCTTTCCAGAATGCGGAAAATAATTTCCAAAGGAAATATTTTCATTCCAATGAATAGAACACCCAAGGGGGAGGTAGACCAATTAATATGGGAACCAAAAAATTTGGGGACAACCCAGGGAACCGTTAAAATGTTGGGAGTGTGGATAACCTCACATAAGGAGTACTTGTCCATGTTTAACTTCCGCACCAAGGACCACAATTCATAACTTGCAAGAAGCCTCTATAGTAGGAGATGTGGGCAGAAGCATACACATAATTAATGCAGTTGTGGATGGCCCACAAGATGATCATCAATCCACTATAGTGGAGGTTGAAGGTAAAGTTAATAATAATAGTATTTCTATTTTAATTGACCCAGGAGCCACTCTGAGTTATGTTACTCCTGGTTTAGTTGATTCAAACAAACTTAAGAAAGTAAATCATACTAAATCCTAGTTAGTACAACTAGCAATAGGGACAAAAGGAAAAGTAACATATTTCATTTATGATTGTGAACTCAGTTTAGATGGCCAAAATACAAAGTTAACTCTAAATATTTTACCGTTTGGGTCATACGATATAATCATTGGGATGGACTGGTTAGAAAAACATAAAGTAATTTTGGATTGTTACAAAAAATCACTTACTTATACAGACGAAAACAACACAGTTAGGACAGTTCAAGGCATCAGAAAACAAGTCTCAGTTAGGCAGATTTTAGCCATACAGTTTAAGAAATGCATGAATAAAGGTTGTCATATTTATGCTATTCAAGTGACAATTGTGTTAGAAAAGGAAGATAAACCAAGCCTAGAAGACTTTATCGTCTTACATGAACTTAGATATTTATTTGTGGATGAAATACCAGAACTGCCTCCAAGAAGAGAGATAGATTTCTCTATCGATCTATTTCCTGGATCAACTTCGATATCGAAGAAACCCTACAGAATGAGTTTACCTGAATTGATAGAGTTGAAAATTCAGCTACACAAACTGTTGGACAAGGAATTCATCATACCAAGTGTCTCACCTTGGGGAGCACAAGTCCTTTTAAAAAGAAAAATGAGACTTTAATATTATGTATTGATTATCGACAATTAAACAAAATGACTATTAAGAGAAAGTATCCTCTACCCAGAATTAACGATCTGTTTGACCAAGTGGGAGGGGCAAAGATTTTTTCTAAGTTAGATTTAAGATTTGGTTACCACCAGGTCAGAATAAAGGGTGAAGATATAAGTTAAACAATGTTTAGAACGAGATATGGACATTATGAGTTTTTTGTTATTCCGTTTGGTATCACTAACGCACCAACAACATTTATTTGTTTAATGAATAGCATATTTAGTCAATATTTGGATAAGTTTGTTTAGGTATTTATTAACGACATTCTATTGTATTCGAAAATGGAATAAGAACATGAAAAAAATCTACAGATAGTATTACAGACCCTAAGAAAAAACAAGTTGTATGCAAAATTTGACAAATGTGAATTCTACCAAAAGAGAATATAGTACCTAGGACATGCAATATTTGAAGAAGGTATTGTAGTTGACCCAGAGAAGATAATAGCCATCATGGAATGGACTATCCCTAAGGATGTGGAGGACATATGACCATTCATGGGAATTACCGGTTATTACCACAGATTCATCGAGGGGTTCTCTAAGATTGCATACCCAATCAAATCCCTATAGAAAAAGGGGACAAAGTTTATTTCATCACAGAAATGTCAGGACAGTTTTAATAAGTTAAATGGATTGTTAACAACTGCACCTATTTTAAGGGTAGAAGACCCTGATAAAGACTTTACAGTCTACATGGATGCGAGCAAATAAGGTTTGGGAGGTGTCCTAATTCAAGAAGGACATGTTATTTGTTACGAGTCATGGAAACTAAAAGAACATGAACGAAACTCCGTCACACATGACTTGGAATTAGCAGCTGTAATTCATGCACTAAAAATGTGGCGACACTACTTAATGGGAAGAAAATTTATGTTGCTAACCGATAACAGTGGTGTGAAATTCTTATTTAGCCAACCAGATCTTAATGCAAGGCAAGCAAGGTGGTTGGCCTTCTTGAGTGAATTCAATTTCGAAGTAAGACACATCAACGGTAAAGAAAACAAAGTTGTAGATGCCTTAAGTAGGAGAACTAATGGACTATTTGAGATAAGTATTAGCAGAACATAAAGCAAATTTTAACAAGGAATAAGATCTGCAAGTGGTAATGACGAAAAATACATCAAAACAGTGGCAGATTTACAAAGCAATGCAGAAAATTTGGACAAAATAGATCTTAGTTTGGATAGAAATGGGTTGTTAAGATTTAAAAATAGGTTGTACATATGAGATTTTGTTGAATTAAAGCTAACAATTTTGGATGAAGTGCAAAAGAAGCCATATTCTGGTCATCTGGGATACTAGAAAATGGTAACAACACTGAGGAAGTTGTTTTATTGGCCTATCATGAAAGGTGAGACAACTAAATACTTATCTAAATGCCTAGATTGTCAACAGTTAAGGGAAGAACATCAACATCTAGCCAACCTACTACAACCTCTACTTATACCAAAGTGGAAGTGGAAAACTATCTCACTGGTTTTTATCACAGGTTTGCCTAAAACTCAAAAGTAGAATGATTTGATTATGGTAGTAATTGATAAACTTAGCAATTCTGCACATTTTATTCCTATGAAATCTACTTATAAAGCTATTAACATCACTAAAATATTTATTAGGGAAATATTTATATTGCATGGTATTCCTAAAACGGTGATTTCGGATAGAGATGTCAAATTTACATCAACATTTTGGAAAGAATTGTTTGCAGGGTTGAATACTAACCTAGATTTTAGCACAATCTACCATCCGCAAACGAATGGTAAAACTGAATGAACAAACCATATTGTGGAGGATATGTTATGTATGTACGTAAGGATGAAACCAACTAAGTGGGAGGAATACCTACACTTATTGGAATTTGCGTACAATAATGGCTATCAGACATCAGCTAAAATGAGTCCCTTCGAAGTACTATATGATAAACAATGTACAACTCCAATTAGCTAGGATGACCTAGTTGACATAATCATGATGGGACCAGAAATGCTCCAGGAAATGGAGAAAACGGTAAGAAAGGTATAACCGAATTTAAAAGAGGCATAGGACAGTTATAAAATCTACGCAGATTTGAAAAGGAGACACCAGGATTTTCAAGTTGGAGACCACGTGTATTTAAAACTCAAAGAAAGAATAAGTTCATTAAATCTAGGAAATTGTTCAAAGTTGGCACCCAGGTTTTGTGGCCCCTTCAAGATCTTAGCTCAAATTGGACCCATGTCATATAAACTTGCACTCCCTGGAAATTTAAAAGTTCATAATGCATTTCATGTTTCTTTTTTGAAAAATTATATTCATGATCCTACTCACATCATTGATTGGAACATGGTGCAGGTGGAACCAGAAGGAAAGTTCCAAGAATAACCTCTACGCATTCTCGACAAGAAATAAACAATACTATGGAATAGAGCCATCACCTAGGTAAAAGTGCAATGGAAGAACTTTAGTCCTGAGGAGGCCACTTGGGAATTAGAGGAAGATTTGCAGAAATATTATCCAACCCTATTTCGAGAGAGGAATGAAAAATGAGGACAGCATTGTACTGAAGAGGGAGAGGATGTAACATCCCAAAAACTAATTAATTATTAAAGTCGGTATGCACTTAGGAATAAATTTTGATTTTTGGCAAATGCATATTTGGAAAATTATTGCCATTTATGGAAAATCCGAATTTAGAATTTCATTATTTGTAATTAATTATTGTCATTGTTGAGAAAAGATTTGATTTTCCCAACCAACTCTTTGACCATGACACATGTAAAAGACAAATCTTTTTATATATTAATTATTGAAAGAAAAATGGGACAACTAAGTTGAAAACAGATAACCATGATTCCATGAGTGGGGAACAGACTTGAGTTACCTTAGGGATGAATTTTAGAAGTGGAAAATGAGGAATTTGACCACTAACAACCCCTCAAAATCAGGGATTTGTAAAGCTGCGAAAATTCCCAAGGAGAGAAAAAGACCTAGGCACAAGATTCCCATGATATACAACATATGGGAGGAGGTAGGACGTTTCTTAGTATGTTGGATAAAGGATATCACTTGATTTTATGAACATTGTTTTGAGTGTGAGAAAAGGAGATTTTCTTATTTGAAAGAGGATTGTAGTGAAAGAGGATCATTGGAATTCTCCCTTATGGACTCATGGTCAGTCTAGGGGGTGAGAGGAGCAAGTGTTTTGGTTTTTATGTTCTATGGTTGGGTGGAACTTGGATGTTCCATTTATGGTCCAACATCTTATTCAAATATGTACATCTATTTGTTTTCTTGTTGAAGGTTTTTTTAATTATTAGCTGATAGAATGGAATGGTTATATGATAACTAGCTTACAGGATTGATTATATTCATTGAATAAAGATAAAAGCTATTGTGAGATTTAATTTCTACTGAATTTGAGTTATATATGTATAGATAGAATATATGTATATGTTTGACTAGGCATAAATAAATGTTAGAATTGTTACTTGTGTATTGTAAATTTAAAAGTGAATATGTGCTTCAATAGAGGATCACTGTGTGTATTTCCATGTATCAATATAGATATATTTATGTACATAAATATACATGCACAATACCATATCAGTCTTAGTACAGATACCATAGAACAAAGAATAAAGCAATAACAATCCTCACTTTTGAAAAGAAATTGCATTTTATATATATGATGGTCCATAAACAATTGGAGACTCAATAATTTACATAATACATGATACCACACCTATTGTAAACTGTAGATTCATATTCAAATGGAGTTCTTTTAAAAATGTGTATTCCATTAAGTAAATTACAAATAATCAGTTTGTACATGAAAACCCTAATTCCAATTTATCACGGTAGAGTACCCTAGGGTAAGGACCCTGTAATACTAACAAACAAAACCCAAAGAATTTTAATTTCAACGCCGACATTTGGAACTCAAATACCTTTCGAGTAAGGTGTTTCCCTTTGTTTTCGTCTACCTCAAAATGTTTAACCGTGCAAGGGGGAAATCGAAAGATTTCAGTAAAATGTGTTAAAATAATCAAACACAATTAAACAATAAAGATTTAGCAAGTGGATAGAACTTGGCTTATAGCTGGCATGGATGCATTTCCCCACCAGCATTAATGAAATAATCTTCCCACAGTCCAAAGGGGAGGAGTGAACCCAAAAATGGTTGATGGGTACCCTCGCAAGGAAACATGGCCCCATCATTAGTTTTGTAACCGAAGAGAATCTAACTGAATGCTAACAAATAATTAAACAATGCTAGACATTTAGTATTTTTCGTAACCAGAATAATAAAGTTCACACATCATAGTCACATGTCCCATAGAGGGGTATACTTCCTAATTCAGGACTATAGACAAGGTTGTGGGACATTGTTTCCATAGATATCCAAATGTATGAGTTGTTGATTAAAAAATCAGACAAGAACACGAGTATAAATTGAACTTAAAGTACGCATTACAAACCTACTGTAATCTTTCCTTTACATCAAGAACAATTTATCCAATGGAAGAGAATTAGATGGGGTTATGGGTACTTCTTTTACTATTTTATTTATGCGGAAGAAGTAAAACATATATTTCAAGAAGACAGAACTTAGGGTAAATTTTATAAATGAAGTATAAACTCTGGTGGAAGTTAATTATATACACAGAAAGAAGTCTTACGACCTTAACAAATTTATGTATAAATATGTGAAACTTGAATAGGAAAGTATTACAAGCCTGTTACTAAATGTGTGCATTTAGGAAAGAAACCCGACTACTTACACAGGGGACACTTTTACAAATATACACTGTGAAATCTGAAAATGAAATAATTCACAATAAGTCTTGGGAGGTGTATTCTCATATTTAAGAGTCGATAATTCAGGAATTCTTTCCATATTCGCCTCTTTACGAATCCAGGAGATATATCACATAATACACAGAAAATAATAATGTATAGTTTATACATATAGAATACCATAAGTGTATTTAAGAGTAATTGTAGAAAACCTGGAGAAAGATTTAACCACGGGATTTTCAGGCGATAGGTATGCCATGAACAACTTAAAACAAAATAAAAGAATAAATGATAAGGAGAAGATTGAGGTCACAACATAACTTCTTGCTGAAAAACCCCTTAATATTATTACGGGAACAAGTCCTTGAACTAGAAGGCTAAATCACCTATATAAACTTCAGACAAGTCCCGAATGAAAACCACGAATAGAGGGTGTCTACACTCACTGGAAAAAATAATATTGAAAACCATCACGAGTTATCCGATGGGGATATACCACAAAGAGAGAAATAACGACATCTAGAGGATAAAATGATAGTAAAATAAAGGACCTCAAATCTGAAAAACAAATACATCAGTTACAGGGATGGCCACGAATGGGATTACTATTAAAAACTACCTCACTTATTATAGGATAACTTAAGCGTTAGGGTTCCTTCTTGAGTTTAACTGGTATATAAAGAAAACCTGTTGGTCGCGCTCCTTCATTTTTCCTTGCATAGAGTAGGATCACTTCCAGTCACCAAACATACACCCAGAGAAACGATACAGGGTTTAACGCTGGGCATTTTTTCCAAATGCACAGATCCAAAGGGAAACGACACATTAGTTACCCAGAAAAGCTTCTTAGTGCAGAGTAATGCTGAGAGAATGTTTAGGTACTTGAGCTAAGTGAACAAATGAATATGGTGTGCCCACATTGGACACGATAACCTAGTAACAATACATTGCATAACCCTCTTAAATATCGACTAGAGAATTGATATGTTTACAGACAGTCTTAACTTCACATTTAACCTAACTCCCTTAATGAATTTGAGTGCTTAGCCATGTCACCAAGTTGGGTGGGCTTTCATGTTTGACAGTTAATATTTAGGGTTGAATTAAATGTGCTACCAGGCTTAGGGTTACAACCTCTCATGCCTAATGGGATTCCAACCCCTTAAACGCTAAACATGCATATATCGAGCAACCCTTTCATTACAACTGGCATGCACTAAGTTCGTTTAGTTGTTGTGTTAAATTTTAACGCAAAACTGACAAGAATGACCACTGCATGTAATAGTTAGAATGCGTATACACTAAGGGTAAAGATTGTAGTAAGTGGACCCGAATATATATGTGTGTGTGTGTGTGTGTTTGAATAACGTTAAAACTTCATATAATGCATGTGATAACATATATATACGATCCCAAGGAATAAGCTACATTGTATGGCTATATATGTATAGATATAGGAACGATATATATATCTATATAGATATGGTGAGGATTGTATATCCCACGACAACTCCAAACAATCTTTATACATGGGATATATGAGTATAATAAAGAAGAAAAACTTAATATATGGGATTATTTTGTGGTAAGCTTAAAAAGACTCATATATTGGATATGAAGTGGAAGGTGCTAAGTCCTGTTTAAATATAGAGCTTTTAGTAAAACGCTTTTATGGATCCCTTTGATAAAAGTAGAAACCATGTTAGGATAGGGTTAATATATCCCTTTATGGACATAGCAAGACTCTTACATATCCACTTCAATATTACAGTTTCATGGATAGTCTAAACACTAGCCTTTTATGTTAAAATGTTGAGTGTATTGAACAATCGTCGCATGTACTGAATTATTTTAATAGGCATGACTTCACTGAAAAAGTTAACTATCTTGTTATTGGAAATGGTACACATTGTTGAGCTAGAGAATGACTAGTTGAGAGTCAAGAAAGATGCTAAGGTGATGAATATGACAGTGTATTTGGCTTGGTTGTTGGTGGCTGAACCCAAACATATGCCGCTGGAATGGAGCATTTCATGTGAGGGTCTATAGAGGGCCCAAGCTACCGAAGCGATATTTTGTGTTCAACGGCTGGCGCCGTTGGTGTAACTGATGTGGTAGGTTGGTGGAGGAAGCATCTGTCAATAGCACAAATGATAGTTTAGACGAGAGGGATGGAAAAAAGATTAAAAGCACTACAAAAAGAAATAACCTAAAGTAGAATGGCTACGCTTAGGCATAAAATTTCTTTAAGTATAACCCGTTGATGGGTTATTTGAGAGAGAGGCCTTCGAGAGAGGCCAGGATGTATGCGCCTTTGGTGAGGCAATGTTGGATAATGTAGGGGCCATGCCATAGTGACTCGAATTTTCCATGACCAAGGGTATCGTGAGCGATATCGTAAGCAAGGATGAGGTCGCCTTCGTGAAATGAGCGAAGGTTGACATGGTGATCAAAGGTGGCTTTTGACCATTTTTTGGCTGCTTCATTGTTCTATAATGAAGATCAATGATCTTCATCCAGGGATTCTAAGTCCAGCAAGCACTGCTCCATTGGAGCAGTGTTGGGTAATAGCTCAATTGCAGTGCGTAAGGTGGGAATTTCGCACTCGATGGGAAGAGTGGCCTTTACCCCTTGGACGAGATGAAATGGTGTGAAACCAGTGGTCATTTTCACAGTTGTACGGTAAGCCCATAGCATGGAAAACAACATATGATGCTAGTTGGTCTTATGTTTATTAACTATGCGCTATAACATGGTCTTGAGGACCTTGTTAACTGCTTCGACCTGTCCGTTAGACTAAGGGTAATATGGTGAGGCAAACTCGTGGAATAATCCTAATCAAGATGAGATTTCGACAAAAATATCATTCTCAAAGTGTTTCTCATGATCGGAAACTAGTTGGAGTGGTACTCCAAAGTGGGATATGACATGATTAAAGAAAAAATGCTCTGCAGTGTCAGCGGTATTGTTGAAGGTGGGCATAGCTTCCACCCATTTTGTGAAGTAATCGACTGTGACAACAATGTATTTGTGTCTATTGTTGGATGGGGGATTACAAGTCATGAAGTCGATGCCCCATTTACAGAAGGGGCCAACAGTAATGACTGGGTGAAGCAGAGCAGGTGGCGCTCGTGCTTTGTTGGAGTAAAGCTGGCATCTCTCGCATCGCTTCACGGCATGAATATAATCGTGAAACAATGTAGGCAAAAAATAACCTGCTCGGATGATTTTCTGAGTAGTGGACATTCCTGAAAGATGGCCCCCACATGCGCCGCTATGACAGTCGTTCAAGACTCTATCAGCCTCATCAATAGTCAAGCATCAACGAAGTATGGTGTCGACCCCTCGCCGATATAAGATATCTCCGATGAGGAGATAGCGGGGGGCCTGATGGCGAATATCACGATGATCATCTCATGAGAGGTGGTTACCAAAATTTTGGGTTCGGAGGTAGACGAGGAGGTCACCGTACCAAGGATCATCCTAAGTGATGTAAAAGAGATGTTCATCGGGGAAGTCGATATTGACGGGGGCACTGCTAGTATCATAGGGGAAGGCCATGACAAGTTCGGTGAGGACAAGAGCTTTCTTGCTCTTGGGTGTTGAGAATTCAATATCATACTCCTGAAGGATAATGATCCATTGGGAAAATTTTCCATTAATTTGCCGACGACTGAGCAAGTATTGCATAGGGTTGGAATCTACGACGGCCTTAGTTGTGCGAAGCAGAATGTAATGACGCAGTTTCTGGACTGCAAGGACGACTGCGAGGGCTAGTTTCTCTTCGTGTTTATACTTCAGGGGTGGCCCTGATAGGTTTTTACTAATGTAGTAAATGGCATTCTCATGACGATCATCATCACCGATTTGAACGCGAAATCTTGCTACTGAGACAACTGATGATGATAAGTAGAGGATATAGTTGTGAATATAGTCGAGTGAACTAATTAAAGGGGCATTAGACAACACCGTTTTAAGATCATCAAATTCTTTTTGGGCATGTTCATCCCAATGAAATGGGATGTCGTGGCATAGTAAGCAAAGGAAACCATGTGCGCGAGTGGTGTAGTCTGGGACAAATTACCGTAGGAAGTTATCTTTTCCTTGTAGGCTCTGGAGTTGACGTAAATTCCGGGGAGGTGGAATTTCTGTGATGGATTGGACTTTGAGGGGGTCCATCGTAATACTGCTTTGGGAAATGATGAATCCGAGGAGGCACCCTGCAGTGACGTAGAACACACACTTAAGGGGGTTCAAGCGGATGTTGTACTGACGACACCGTTGGAAGATGATCCGTAAATCATCAAGATGTTGGGTGCATTTTTTGGATCGAGCTGTGAGGTCGTCCAAGTATGCAAGGATGATATGAGCTAGATCATGAAAAATGTATGCCATAGCCCGTTGGAATGTTGCGCCAGCATTCTTTAAGACAAAAGGCATGACACAATATGTAAAAGTACTCCAAGGGGTAGTGAATGTGGTTTTGTATTGATCGACTGGGTGAATTTGGATTTGATTATAACCAGAGAAGCCATCCATGAAGGATAGAGCCTTGTGGCTTGCACAGTCATCGATGATTTGATTAATGAAAGGTGTTGGAAAGTTGTCTTTGGGACATGTTTGATTGATATCGCGAAAGTCCATGCAGACACGGATAGTGCCTTATTTTTTGTTAACGGGTACAGGGTTGGAAACCCATGATGTATAGGTGATGGGGTAGATGAACCCAGCCACGCATAATTTGTCAATCTCAGCTTTAATGGCCATTTCTTTGGATGGGTGTAGCAGTCGTTGTTTTTGATGAAATGATGTAATGTCAGGACAGGTTTCGATGCGATGTTCGACGATAGAGGGATCAAGGCCAAGCATTTCTTGTCTATGACCAGGAAAAAATATCTCGATATTCTTGGAAGAGGGCTTTATAGGCGATGATTTCTTGAGGAGTGCAAGCAGCACTAATGGTGATTTCCTCGACGACTCCATTTTTTATGGAAATGTCAATTTTGATGGGTGGGGAAATGTTGGCCATGTTGCCTTCTTCAAAAGAATCAGGGGCAGGAATGGGGTTGTTGAACCAATCGATATACCCTGATGGGATAAAATCCTTGGTTTTGACTGCGTGTATGGGATGTTGGTTAGGAGGTGTGGAGGCTTCCTGTGGAAAGAAAAGGGCTCGGTGGTGTAGCGCATCCCATGGGTAGTCGGGGGTGTTTAACTCTTCGAGTATTTCCTCATCACAGTGGAATTGGCAGGAATACAAGGGCTCGTAAAGAGTGATATCGATGTCTGTCATCATGTGGTTGTCCCCTAGTGATGAAGAAGTAGGGGGAACGATGCAAGGAGATTGTGATGGTTTTCTTGACATAAACCAAATATCGAAGTACTGAGGAGTACCCATGGTAGTTGGGTGCAAAATTTCCATAGGGAAATGAATGGGAGAATTGGGGTGATTTGGGGGTGAATCTTCGGATAAGTCATCCAAGAACCATGGAGGCATTGGGAGTGTCTCGGGTTTGGGAGAAATGATATGGAGAATATCTAGTGACGAGGTAAGGTCAACCATTGATTCTATAGGGGTTTGAATCAGGGTCAATTGG
>JASDQU010099921.1:670489-681094 GCA_032191745.1 Picea mariana
TCACGATTTGATTTGTATTGAAATTTGTTATTTCAAAACTGCGAATCCCGATATCCCGATATGAATTTGACAATTCTTTAAGTTTTTATCATTATGGTTCACTTATAGTATTATTCGAAAAAGTGTTTGGAACATACGTTAATTGAAATTTTAACCATTCTTTTTCCAGAAATAAGGCACAAAGGCATTTTGAATTCATCAGGAATGAAAAATTTTGCTTTAAAAAATTTATATGATGCAAAGGCTCGAAGATACAATTTTTTTTTATCTTAGGGATTAAAAATCCAAAATCTGTTTCAACATGCTTGATCACTCCTACTTACCTCTCGATGTATCTTAGCTTCTACTTTTACCATATATGTGTCCTCATGGTCTCTTGTTGGGTAGTGCACCCCTCATAGTTATATATTGGAGTGAGCTACATCGGTTTTGGGTCTGATTTTTGTAGCAACAACATTCATTATTCTCTCTCTCTCTTGTAATTCTTCTTAGACTAACTACTCTTTCTTTCTGTGAAGATTATCATAGTGGCAGTTCTTGTGCTTGTTGATGTGGTGCAATCATCCTTTTAACTACATTAATAAAGAACTTGTGTGCTTATTTTCAATATTTCACTCTTGTCAGTATTACGTTCTCTCTTTATGCATTGAATTAGTAGTTCATTACCATTTATTGTGATAAAATATCTATCTTTTAAGTGGTTTTCTCCTCTTTTTCTTCCATATTTCTCACACTAACAATGTAGGGTCCTTCCAAGAGAACTTAAAACTATCTTTCCATAATGTCTTGGGTGGGGTTTCACGTTTTCCAAGACACATTTGGTATTTGTTTACTATGGTTTTGTTTTTAGAAAAACATATCCGATATCAATAGTCTGGTACCTAGGGACTCTTGCCTTAGATTTTCACACACCTGACCGAACAAAAAGCAGGTTTGATCATGAAAATTTGGGGCATTATCTCATTGAATTAGCCACTTTGTTGTCACTTATTTAGACCCATATCAAATCTAATTGGAGGGTGAAAGAGTGTGCTAATGATGTTGAAATTCATATGGAAATTATGAGTTTTACCATTATGTGATTGTTCAATTTCATGATCGTGGATGAGTTTCTAATTCTTGGTTGAGTTTTATTGATTGCGTAAAATGATTTGTTTTTTGTTCTTCATGAAATCAATAAAAGTTCAATGGGGATTACTTATTAGAATTTAAATTGGTATTTTTGGTTGTCTTTCATATGCCCATGAGGCATACACATCCATCTATTGCTTGTTGGAAGTTTTTTCCTTACCGATATACTATGAAAAACATTATTTTAATTATTGGACATTTTTCCTTTCCCATAGGTTCTTTTTCTTGCATCTGGAACAATGTATTTCATTGTGATTGTTGGTGTATAAATATTCTCAATATGTTACACTCATTTATATGTCAATCCGAGATTCGTAATCAAAAGAGTTGTTACACTATATGTGGCAAGAACAGGTAACCTACCTATTTTTGTTGTTTCTAGCTCATGAAGGAAATAATTAATAACATAACACTCTATTTCTAGAATTTCTGAATTTTTCACACGACTTCAAACTCAGAAGATAAAACTGATAACAAAACTTCTCAAACAAACACTCAATTAAAAGGATCCTTCTTAGGTGGCAAGTCTGTTGATTCCAGGATTATGAAATGGAGAGATGAACTTAAGATCCTATAGAAATGGAAAACAATAATCAACAATCAACTTTAGTCACTCTTAGACAGAAATCAATCAAAACCCTATTTTATTCAATCAAACCTTCTTTAGGACAGGAAACAACCAACATGATTGAGAGACTTCATTATATGGAACATGAAGGTAAGAGATGAAGTTATGTGGTTCTTGTACCCACTAAGAAAACCACAATTACAAACTCAAAATAATAACATTTGTTTGCTTAACAATCCCACACATCAAACTCTTATCAATTAAATGTTAACCTACAGAAGTAGGAAAGGAAACTATCTATTCTGTTCAATGTCTAATTACTCACACTGATTCAGAAGCAAGTGATTCTATACTGAACTTTAAAATGTATTTGAAATCATTGACAACACACCATTGTTAAATATTCACACTCATACAATCACACAAAACATGTACTGGGAGGTTTACCTTGGTTGGGGTGGTGGGCCCTTGTCGAACCAACAAGGTACCTCTAAAGAGATAATAGACTAAAACTTTCTACCCATATTCATGAATTGCACAATAGATCATTTTTATTTCTTCAACTTGTAGATTGAATTAGCAGTTCATCATCTCGTACATTATGACAATATGTATCATTTTGATCTTTCTACTTGATTCATTACATCCACATATATCCTATCGCCTATATAGCATCCCTTATAAATAAGGTGAGTCGTTACTATCAAGATCTAAATTTAATTTCCAAATAGTTTTAAGATATTACAATTGGCAATTCATATTGAATATCTAGGTATGGACTTCATCCTCATGACACGAAGTGCATGAGTGATGAAGTCTATCACGATCTCAAAAACTACTTTAGAGACTTCGGTCCAACCAACTTATTGGAATATTCATCTGCATACTCATTCAAGAGGTGAATTCTAGAAACAAGGGTTTGGTACCGGATCAACACAGTTGCACCCATGAGTATCAGATTAGGCACAAAGGCAATACTAGAACAGGCACAAGACTGGCACCAAATGTCCCTATCCAATACTTGGTACTCTCCAACTTCTTGTTTTAGCTTCCCAATCTTCACTATCAATTGTTGTTTTCTCAGATATTTGTTCGGACCAAATGTGGTTGTTTTCTCAATCACCTCCTCTTGGGCTTCCTTTTCCTTTCTCAATCCCCTCAAGGTTTCTATCACCAATCCCTTGGTCTCACTAATCGTAGCTCCATATCCACTTTCTTTCTCTGGATAATTCGGGATATCAATGGGCTCTCTTTGAAGAGAAGGAACATGTGGAAATGTTGTCTTCTTGGCCATGTGTTGGGCCCCAACAACCCCCTTCTTTATTTTTAATCAAAAGCTAGGGTCCCTCGAAATTTTTCTTGGATTCCTCATTTTCTTTTTCCTTTGACTTGATTGGATTGGTATTGGCTTTCTTTGTTTCGAGGTTGGTTTGAGTTTATATTATATTTTTTTGTTTAGTTTGAATTTCATGAAATTCAAATGCCATTCTGTTTTTATTTCTACAGAGTTTTGATGTTGATAGACAATCTTCATAATTTGGGAGTTTGTTATTACCTCTACCTTATTGAATTTATTTGCCATGAGAATGGCTTGGTTGAAGACATCGATTAATAACAATGATTTTACAGAAAGAACGTTTATTGTGACACATACTTTCTATGACATGTCTTCACATTTGATCAAATTTGAATGAGGGAGAGGCGACCATAGAAATCTTAATTTAAACAAAAACATTAATTTTTATCAATTGTTTACCTTCGTTTAAATTATGATTATGTTTTCGTCCTTTGCTGATTAGCAATCATTTTCACAAAATCATTTTGTAGGTTTAATTAATTAAATTATTTTGTCGATTTGCTTCTCATTTCAAAATAAAAATAAAAAAAGAATTATCTATCATTTGTTTGATTATGTGAAAACACAAAATTAATATTTTTCTCCTCTCCATCAACTTGAAGCTTCTAGAATTTTAAGATCATATTTGAAAGGAAAACATAAACAATATTTGTTTAGAACTTATAGTTAGTTTAAATTTATTTTAATTTTATTGTTCTAGATTTTGTTTTATTAAGAATTTTTAGGTTATTAATTTGGTTACTTTTTGTTTCACAGGTTTCTATTATCGGTTATTTGGTACGGATCTGATCATGGTTTGATTTTATTATCTAAATACGTTCAAGATAATCGATTAAAAAATAATATCGGATCATTGCAAATAATTTATGAGCAACAACAAATAAGATTTGAAAATGCGTTCAGTAATAGACCGACGATTTTGTGGGATTGATTGCAGCCAAACCATGAGGAATCTGAAGAAACTGTTGAAAACCCATCTCCATAATGGACCCATTTGGTTGACTAGAGATATTTTTCCCAAACAAATGGACGAGTTGAGAGATATTGTTGTCTCTTTACAAGGCAAAATTCAGGTCGCGAAAATTATTAGTGATGCCCAGACTATTCATTCATGGCATAAATATATGAGAAAGTTCACAGCCCAAGTGGGGAAGAAATTGATAGGAGGATTTTTATCCTTTATTTTTTTTATATTATTTATTTTGTAAACTTTTTTATTTTCAAATGGAGTAACGGATGGTTGGAATCTTTGGGAGAATGGACCAGTATTTTCAAAGAAGAATATGGAATTCTGGGTTGCTTAATGGTTTTTGTCCTGTGAGTAAAATGGTTTTGTTTTCATTATAATATCTTCATATTCTTTGAGTAATTGATTATGCATTGATTTAAATTATCTTTAGTCTATTTTATCAATACATGGTTAATTGATATCATTTATGTATTAACTTTTTCAATCTTTAAGAGTCTATTATCACAAAAATTCTTCATGGACCATATGATGAACATATTTTTTTGAAACTATATGAGAAAGTAGTTTACTCTTTGGCTTTCATCCTGTGTAGACTGTTAAATGTTTGTTCATTGTCTTCTCATGCAATTTTTTGATGTGAAATATTATCTGTGTCGAATTAGCTTTAGTTAGTTCTGCACACAATATTTTATATCATGCTTTTCTTTATGTTCATTATTTTTGGTTTAGTTTATATCTGTGATTGATAATCTATTCAAGTATATTGAGTTTACATATGGTGCTAGATAGTTGGTAACACCATTCCTGAGAATTGGAATTTCTTTTATTTTTAGTTATTGGACATTTCTAGGTCACATGATATATAATTATTTGTCTTTTTTTTGCCATAAACTTGCTCGAGAATATGAAACACTTCCTTGAATTTTTTCAGGAAGTATTATGCTTGCTTCTGTCATAGGTTTTCAGTTGACAAAGGACAAGGGGATTTTATACAAATTCAGAGAGATGAATTTAGTTTATTACTGTTGATTAGCTAGAGGTTCGTGAGTGTATTATTTATTTAATTTGTTGATTTGTGAATGAAGAGTGATTGCATCATTTAAACATCAATATCCTTTGTCTATTTTCGTTATATCATTTACAATCTTGTTCATTCATTGTTCATTTAGAGTGCTAGTATAATTTTGTTTGTTTTAAATCTTGTTTAGATCCAATATATAAAAAAATTATTTTCACAAGGCTTTGCTCAAACCTTGTAAATTGTATATGACCATTGTATATAAACACTGTTAGTTAATCATTTGTAATTAAAGTGTTGACTATTAAAGTAGTATCTTTAGTTATTTCACATATTTTAAATTTTTTTAGTATCTTAGTTGGCTAACGGAGCCATAAAACCCATCAGGGTAGGCTATACCAAATGACTTGGGTTAAGTAGACAAACCCAGACCGGATCTTCCTTCTCAATGATGGTGTGTCATAAATGCCCATCAACAAATGGCGCTAGAAGGAGGGTCGAGGTAAATTTAATGATTAAATGTTTTACCCCTCGGCCTATCATAATTCCATATTTATACATTCTTCTTTTGTGTCATCTTGAAATGCACTAGAAGGTAGGCCACTCTGACAAGTTGGCCTTGTAGGAGTCTTTGTTTTGAATGTATTTAATTCCCCATGGCTCCCCAAATAACTATGTTGGAACATTCTTTCCACTTCTTATTACCTGATATTCCTAATGAGACAATATCTCTCTTGTCCAAACTCACCTTTGATGATGGGGGGGATGTATCTGCAAAAGAGAATATTAACAAGTTTTGGTGTAAATGCATCAAGCATGATATTTCTGATTTAAAGGTTTTATGCAGATCGTTCTCTTCTACATGTATCGGTCGGATTAAACATTGGTTTGAGTCTTTTCCAGCATATCACATTATTGATTGGTTTCAATTTGTAGAGGATTTTTTAGATGCTTTTGAAATCTATGATTACAATCAATTATGTGAAGAATTTTAGGCTTTACTAATCAATGACAATTCGTCTCTAGAGGTATTTTTAACAAGCATCCATCATGTTCTCTATAAGTTTCAACTTGATGACATGTCATTTGTACTAAATCTCCTTTTTGATGTTTGTGCCCTTTTCATCCAACCATTTTTAATCGCAAATGATGAATTGGTTACAAATCCTATCACTCAATTGCGAGAAGAATTTTGTTTGCAGGATGAGAGGAATCCATCCGAAAATTTTGAACAAGCAAGGGAGGTAGAATCTATTGAAAAGGTTCTTACTGACAATCAAACTAGTTTTTCCTCTAAATCATTGTATATTCAATCCTCAACAATCGTGGAAGAAGATTTGATGGTGGGTCAAGGTGAATATACATATTCTTATAACTCTTTCTCTAATCAGTACTTAAATTCAGTTATTGAAGAACACTTACGTGATGAAAATGATCTTAAGTATTCTAACATTCCTATGAAACTGATTAGAGATGTAAATATGCAATTTGAAGAAGAAACTTTAAACCTTCATCCACAAATCATACCTTATCCATAGGAAAGATTAGATGTTTGTCATGAAAGTTTTTAATTGTCTATCATACATGAGGTAAATTTTTAGATGATCATATTATGTTGAAGGATTTATCACCAAGACAGAGTGAAAGTTTTAAGGAAAGTGAAGATGAATGTCTTGCGAATATCGTTGTTAAATATAATTACTCAAGAGGTTCTTTTCATGTGCTCATTTATGATTCCTTTTACTCTTTATATCCCGATATCTTCTTAGATTCTGGTGGACATGATACTTTACCCATGATACCTTACTCTTTGCCATCATAATCATATCTTTTTGATATGCCAAGATTTGGTGAAATTAATTTCGAGCATAACATTTATGAAGTTGGATTTGACGCTCTTTCACTTTCTTCACTCTCATGGAAAAAAGACATGTTGCAAGATGATTTCACATGATTTATTTGTTAAAAAGACAATGCACTCATTCTCATGGAGATCAAATATTCTACATTGCATATTCATTCTTTGGCTATTTTGAATTTTAATGATTATGGTTTGCATTTTGAAACGATCCATCTCATTAAAGGAAATGTTCAAAGCAGTAATCTAATTGATGTGATGAATCCTCTTATGATCTATTCCCCATTGACAGATCTAGTTCATCGAAGTCATAGTTTGCATCCTAATTTTTATATCTTAGAATGGCTTGAGGATTCATATGTAAAAAATCTTCATAATAAAGATAAATTTGTTCTTGATTTGTTTCTACATAAATATCTAGGAAGTAACCATGACATGATTTGTTTTGGTCCTCCATGTGAAGAAATTGATGAACACTTGGAGAATTTTCAAGAGGATGGGGCACTTCGACATTGGCTAATGTTTTTTTCAGGTCCCCATAATATTGACAAGTTTTACAAACTTACCTACATTCTTCCATGCAATTATGACCCATATCATGACAAGATTGCAGAATGGATGGAGGATTCATACATCAAGTTTCAAAAGAATGGTAAGGTCCTCCTTGCTTTGTTTTTAAATGAATATATAGGAGGTAAGAATGACATATTTATTTTGTATATGAAAATACTACATTATTTTATTTTGATTTTTGACTTTCTATGCCTTGCAAGATTGAAGATGCTCTTTTGGATGCACTAAAAATACAATTTTCCTTAGTGGTTTGATCTATGTATAAGTTAGAGTAGGTGTAAGAATAGATTCCTTTTGGGTTTTTCTTTCATTTTCACTTTTTTCTTTTGAACAATGAAGTTATGAAGGCACGTGGTTATGCAAAGAGAACCATCATCTGAATGTTGTCAGGGAAGTCTTCTTTCAATTCCTTTCCTTTTCCTTTTCGCAATTGTCTTGATTAAACATTTCTTTTTAAAAAATTGGCAGCATCATGCAATGATTTTAGATATTATGAGGCATTAATAAATAAATTAGATATTTGATCTTAGTTTTACCCTAACAAACATAGTTACCACTTGTTGTGAGGGAAATCCCCTTACGGACTAGCAAATAGGGTTATCTTATGCATGCAGATATGACCAAAAAAAATCTACTTTCTACCTTCGTCCCCAGACTTAAACCCCATTCCTTTTCAACAAATACATGGTTAGACCAACATACCTTGTTCTGGATGTTCGATGTCGATTCCCCTTCACGCTTTATCGCTTGTTGGCAGTTATCCTCTCAAGATTGACCTGCGTACAAAACAAGCAACAAACTACACATGCATTTTACCTATAGACTAATGGGTTAGAGATTCAAAGATATATTTACTGAACTATGAAGAACTCATATAGCGGGACGGGAAAAACATGTCTTTATTATTAACTTCAATGAATCAACTTACAATGTCGAGACCAGCCACTACTCTGCGAATTCTGATCTTGGGCTCCTCTTCAAATGTCCTCCAACTTCTTTGCTCTATATCTCTTCTTGCACAAGGATGGCTAAAGGGTTGGGACAATGGGAATATGCAATTGGGCAGAGTTTCTTTACTCTATTTTCTCCTCTTCCAAATGGGACCCCTAGCCCTTATTTTATAGGCTAGAAGAGGCTAGGTATTTGGATGAACCCTCGGCCATGCATGGCTGGGAGTTTTAGTTAACTCACCCAAAGTTGTGTGTTCCATCAACAACTTTTCTTTTTTCTTGCTTTTTTCTGTCCATGTGGGCTTTTTTAGGTCAGCTAGCATGTACATGCATGTAGTAATGGAGTAGGGCATGTGGGACCTTATAAAAGAGGTTTTTTAAAGAGTTGTTCAGCAGTGCTTTGGCAAGGAAGGGATTTGATATGGCCTGATGCCAGGTAAGCATGTATGGTGCAAATTAGGGTTATAATAGATGCCCCCTAATGTGTGAGGTCAGAAGAGCATCTAATGGCTGAAATACATTACCAATCTTTACTTATGTGTCGAACAGGTGAGCCCAGGGATCAGAAACTAGGAGGTGCCATCTGAAAAATAAAAAATGTCTCACCGAGGCGGACATACCCATGCTCGGAATAAAACATAATCATGTCTACCAATAAAATACACTGTAGATCCATGTCAAATAACTATATAAAGTGTAGCCTTGAACGATACACAGTGGAGCTACATCTTGAAATCCAAAATATATACAGATAGAGTATCCATCTTCTAGAAGCTGATACAGCCTGATGGCTGGAGATGAGATCTTCAGAGCTCGAGTGACAACTTCAAAATCTTCAAAACTCAAGGTAGGAGTGTAATATGAGTGTACGACTTCACTAACCAGAGATCTTTGACAACTTGTTGGTCATGGACTAGATAATCTTGATGATCAGACTGAAGGCTTCATTGATTTTGAACAAGGACTTGATTGGACATTCAGGATGGATGGGTATGAGGGTAAGAGACAAATTGCAGAGGGGATGACTCAGGCTTGGTAGAAACTTCCCTTGGACAACAACACGACAAATGATGAGACTTAGGTAGCATGGCATTAATCATAAGTTTACGAAGCAAGAGGCAACACAAACTCTCCATATGTTTGGAAGAATAACAAAACGGAGGAGGACACAACTCTATGTAGCGAGAACATATTCCTAAGGTCATACTACATCCCAAAGCTTGATGAACAAACAAACAGATGTGCTTTATCCAAGGGTGACTCATTATGCTGCCAATAAGGAAAATACTTTTCCCTTCCTCTTTTTGGGGTATATTTGATTTTTTTGTCTTTTTCAATAATTTTGGAAAAAAGAATAAAGGAATGTTACATTACAATGGAGGAACGAGTGTGACAAACATACAAGCTCAAGGCACAAGGACAAGACTGATGTTCAAAATAATGATACTCGGGAAAAATCCTCCGAGGGCCAAGGGTGTTAAGACACAGAAACAAAGTGCTACAAGGCTGGCGTATAAGGTATGCAAATGTGGTTAACAAAACACACAATGGTAACGTCCTTCGATGTAAGTTTAACGAGCCCAGAGAAGGTAAGATCGGTGGTTTTCCATGTTTAGAGAGTCTAAAAAATCATAAAAGGATACTCCATTGGGGTACCTTTTTCAAAGATAGTCTAGTCGGTTCAAAAAAGGGGTAAACTAGCACCGACAAGACGTCTATTCAAAACCATTTCAACGAGTGTGGTAAGGAAAAGATCACTTGGCCATTTTTTCATTTTTAAGGAGTTGAAAAAAAGCTTAACTATGGACTCCGTCAGGAATGTTCTTCTGGACCAGTTTAATGAGTGTAAAAGAATAAGGTCACTTGGAGATCTTTTCAATTTTAGGGAGTCTGAAAAGATCTTAATTGTGGACTCTGTGGGGGTTCCTTCTTCGTAAGTTTAGTCCCTCAAGCCCAAAAAAGGGATAAAATTATACCTGAGAGTACTCTTCTAGAGAACTGAAGTTCCATAGAGTATACCTTTGTTCGTACAGTTGACCGTCTGGACCAAAAAAGGGGTAAAATACCGGCGGACGGATGGGACTTCAAATTTCAGTTTAACGAGCGTGAAAGGCCATAAGATCGCTCAGAAATATTTTCATGTTTATAGGGTCTGAAAAGGGATTAAAAGAAGACCCGTT
>JASDQU010099921.1:717239-729314 GCA_032191745.1 Picea mariana
AGAGAATTTATTTCCAACTGTCAACACCTCCAGCCACATTTACGAGGGTTTGTCCTGGGTCTATTCAAAGCCTATGTTTCATATTTATTAATCTCTAGTCAATACTAGTTCAGCTAGCGTGAGGGCATAGATTAGATAGGTCTGGTAAAGTTCATTTAACTACCATCTTGGGGCTCGTCTCTAGACTAGTAAGTTAGTGGTCTACATGGCGAAGGGAAGACTCTCAAACAAATGAAGGATTAATGACAATAAAGTTATGAATCTCGTAGCATCCATTTAAGCAGCCCAAGACGTTAAATCCAACAATAAACAACGAGTTCGATTATTGGGCTATGGTTTTAAAGGTTGTTTCAGGTTATTGAAGTTAGGCCTATGCATGCGTATGGAATTATGGAATTAAGGAGGGGCTATAACCCTAAACCCTAAGCCTATGTCCATTCCCCTACCATTAAAAACTTTAAAACCCTTAACCTCTTACAAAAGCCTAGTATAACTTAAAGACGGATTGAAGAGTAAACACTCAACTTTCATTCGGTAATTGCTAGAAAAATAATTTGAAACATGAGAATCATAGGTACCCTAAGGATATTCCTCCTTATTATAAATCCATCTCTTACAATTTTAGAATTATTGCCCCTTGGAAGATTTTTTTTTATGATGATTTTGAGGTCTATTACACCGGGCCAGTTCCTGCTCACTGATATTTTCAATTTTTAAGAGTCTAAAAAACTTAAAGAAAACTCCATATAATGTCCCATGGATTTTTGTCGAGCCAAGGCCAGTTCCTTCTCGCCGGTATTTTGAATTTTTAGGAATCTGGAAAACTTAAAAAAAACTCCACATTCTATCCTGTGGTTTTTTTTCAAGCTCGAGCCAGTTCCTACTCATGAGTATTTTCAATTTTTAGGAGTCTGAAAAACTTAAAGAAAAATCCATCTGGTAGATGTCCTCCTTATCCATTTATCTACATGAGAACACAACCAAATTTTTTTTTTGTTGGTTACATCAAAAGAAAAGTTCTATCTAATGAAACACCTAATTACAAATATTTACACAACCAAATTAATTCATGCAATCAAACTTACTGTGGTGGGGCAGTGGGAGGAGAAACCCCCTTACTTACCAGTTGCATTTTGGAATTCTGAATAACATGTTTGACAAAATCCTCTTTGGATAGAGGCTTATGATAAACCTTCAATCGATGCCCATTTACGACAAAGGGAGTCTGATTCTCATTAATAGTATTTATCTTTACTGAACCATTGTAATAGACTGTATCAACTTCATAGTGTCCCAACCATCTAGTAGACAATTTACCTTTAAAAATCTTGAACCCACTATCATACAGGAGAGCCCAATCACCTGATTGAAAAGACTTCTTTTTGATGTACTTTTCATGCCATTTGGTCCTTTGTTCTTGTATAAGGGTGGTACTTTGAAGAGCATCTTCTCTGATCTCATCAAGCTCATACAATTGTAATAGCCTATGGTTTTGAGCCTCATCCAAATCCATCCCTAATTGCATGGTAGTCCTAAAGGTTTTTACTTGAAATTTTATGGGAAGTAACACCTGCTTCCCATACACCAATTCATAAGGTGTATGGCTTGGTATGTTTCTCCAAGCTGTCCTATAGGCCTATAAGGCTTTAGGAAACCTATCAACCTAATCTTTGTGATGCAGCTGAACAGTCTTGGTAAGAATAGCCTCTATCACCTTGTTAGTTGATTCCACCTGCCCATTTTCTTGAGGGTGATAAGGCAAATATTTTCTATGCTTGATTTTGTAATGTTCAGTAAGATATTTGACCAAATTGGAGGTGAATTGGGTTCCTTGTTCAGTGACTATTTCTCGAGGTACACCGAAATAAGTCAATATTTCCTCAAAGAGAAAGTCTACAACAGATTCTTCATTATCATAATATAAAGATTTAGATTCCACCCATTTGGTCACATAACCTATGCAGACCAAGATGTACTTCTTCCTTCGAGACACAAGGTTAATTGGTTCTACAAAATCCAAAGCCCATTTTTCAAAAGGTTCAATTACTACCTGAGCTTGGAGGGGCATCTCATTGACTGCAACAGGTTTTCCCATCCTTTGGAAATCATCACAGCTGGCCACATACTTCTTTGCATCTTTGAAAATAGTCGACCAATAGTAGTTAGACTGTAAAATCATGTATGTTATCCTTTTATCATCAAAATGGCCTCCACATGGACCATCATGACATCATTTGAAAATATCCTGCATCTCATCCTCCCGAACAGACCTCGTGATCACCAAATCAGGCCTAGTTAGGTATAATCAATCAACATGCCACATGTAATTGGCACTTAGCTAGACAATTGTTTGTTTCTCTTGAGAGGACAGATTCTGAGGTAGCTTTCTTGTTACAAGATAGTTGGCTACATATGCATACCAAGGAGTGTAAGTAGAAATAGGAAATAGATTATGTTAGTGATCAAAAATAACTTGCTAATGATTTCCAAATCACATGATAAGACGAGCATTAAGTAGAAGAATGATTTTTGATCTTAAGATTTAAAGGCTTAGAGACAAGCTCTTAAAGATGGTATTTCAATGTATAAATAGATTTTCTTCTTAAATTAAACCTAAGTTTATTTTAGGGTTTTCGACGGCTAAGTGGCAAATTTGACAGTGTAGTGAGTTGTCGAAAAGCTTTGACTTTTGGCGGATAAAAAGTAAAACGCAAGACCAATGAGCCGATAAATGTGTAGAAGAGTCTAGAATTTAATTCTTTTTGCCCAGATCACATTTTTCGAGTTCCAGAATAGGTGGGAATGGTATCAAATTAAAGATAATAATTATCAGAAGTTAAATCATCCTCCTCATTAAGTTTTGAAGACATATGACAAAATAAGGAATCCAAATGAAGGAAGCCCAACTGTCAAACATAGATCTCGAACTCCATGATCGATCCAGTAGACTGCCAAGTAATGATAAGAGGGTCAATTCGACGTACAATGATCTTACTTGTCATATCCTTTTATATTATATTTAGTTTTAGTTATTTTCAGATCCATTTTTATAGGATCTTGAAATTGTGATGTAAAGGCTATAAAGCCTGAGACCTTTGATACACCAAGGGAAGGAAAACAATCTGAGGACTGTGGTTCTATTCTTGAAGACTTGTACATTTCATCCTTTGGAAATTTCCATGAGTATATCTTGACATCGAGCTTCTTTCACTTTGTTTATTCAATCTTCAT
Source organism: Picea mariana (assembly GCA_032191745.1). Taxonomy (NCBI): domain Eukaryota; kingdom Viridiplantae; phylum Streptophyta; class Pinopsida; order Pinales; family Pinaceae; genus Picea; species Picea mariana. Next base: position 720,471 of record JASDQU010099921.1, read on the forward strand.
CTCCTTTCTTTTCAAGTTTATGTATACTCAATGATAGAAGGTTGTCATCCCATCTCTTCGTTGGTATATTAGACTTATATACTTTGCTTCTTATGTTTTTCTTAATGACAGATAGTTGTCATCTTATCAGTGCATTCATAAGCTAAATCTGCAAGTATTTACTCATTTGGTCTGGCCATATATTATATGCTATTGTATAGATATTTATGTTAGAATAATGAGTCTTCTCCATGTTTCCACACATTGATTAAAACCTTCTGAACAACATAGTTGAAAGCCTTGGTCTTTCGAGTGAAGTTAAGGGTTTCTAAATGGATATGAGTTTATAATGTCAAATCAGATAACATTATAAACTCATATCCATTAAGAAACCCATAACTTCACTCGAAATACCAAGGCTTTCAACTATGTTGTTCAGAAGTTTTTAATCAATGTGTGGAAACATGTAGAAGACTCATTATGTTAACAAAAATATCTATACAATAGCATATAATACATGGCCAGACCAAATGAGTAAATACTTGCAGCTTTAGCTTATGAATGCACTAATAGGATGAAAGCTATCTGGCATTAACACAAACATAATTAGAAAAGTATGTAATTCTAATATACCAACGAAAAGATGGGATGACAACCTTCTGTCATTGAGTATACATAAACATGGAAAGAAAGGAGATGAAAATTGAACAAACAAAGTGAAAGAAGCTCAATGTCAAGATGTATTCATGTAAATTTCCAAAAGATGAAATGTACAAGTCTTCAGGAATAGAACCACAGTCCTCGGACTGTTTTCCCTCCCTTGGTATATCAAAGGTCTCAAGCTTTATAGCCTTTACATCACAATTTCAAGATCCTATAAAAATGGATCTGAAAATAACTAAAACTGAATATAATCAAAAAGGATATGAGAACTAAGATCATTGTAGGTTGAATTGACCCTCTTAGCATTACTTGACAATCTACAGGTCAAGATCATGGAGTTCAAGATCTCTATTTGACAGTTGGGTGATTTATGTCAAAAATAGAAATGCCATTTGGCTTCCTTCTTTCACCATATGTATTCAAAACTTAATCAAGAGGATGATTTAACTTCTGATAATTATTATATTTAATTTGATACCATTCCCGCATGTTCTGGAACTCAAAAAATGTGATCTGGGCAGAAAGAATTAAATTCTGGACTCTTCTGCACATTTGGCGGCTCATTGGTCTTGAATTTTACCTTTTAGCTACCGAAAGTCAGAACTTTTCGACGGCTCACTACACTATCAAATTTTCCACTTAGTCATCAAAAACCCTAAAATAAACTTAGGTTTAATTTAAGAAGAAAATCGATTTATACATTGAAATACCATCTTTAAGAGCTTGTATCTAAGCCTTTAAATCTTAAGATAAAAAATAATTCTTCTACTTAATGCTCGTCTTATCATATGATTTGGAAATCATTAGCAAGTTATTTTTTATCGCTAACATCTCGGTCCAACTGGGATGGAGACCTCCCTGTGAGGTTTCCAAGAACCTGAGATCTAATGCTTTTCCTGGAAAAAAAAAATCCAGATTTTAGTTTCTAGTATTCCATTGGGCATGGAGTTAGTGTTTCATTGGGCATGAAGTCAGCCATATCACTTCTTTCTGAAAAATCTTTCAGACCTATATAAATAATATATGTACATCTTCTAAACTGCCTTTATTCACATAATGTGACTTCTACACCTGATGCAAAATGGAAGAAAAGAAATGCTTGGGAAGCAACCTTATTTCCTACCCTACTCTACCCTAACTAGCTCTGCAACTTTGGCTAGGTAAAAATTGATTTCCATAGAAGCCATCCAAGAAATTTTAATACTAAAATGATTTCATCATTCTCACTGATCAATAACTATTTTTTGAAATGCAACAGCAGTGAATAAAAATCATTCACAAAACCAAAATCAACAGGAAATATGTGGAAGCTAAAGAAGTGTGAAAATTTCAAGTTTTCTGAAAGATATGATTCTATGAAGGCTGCCACTAGATCTTTGAAGATGATATCAAAAATCTATTGGTCTTCAGGAAAAATTTGCACCCGTGTAACTGCTTTTATGCTAGAATATTGATTACCCTTTTGTTCTTTTGTGATTACCTTATCATCATCAAAAACTATGACTTCAACCTCAGAATGGTGCTCAAAAGATGATGATAGAGCAATGTTTGAATAACAAAGATTTTGATCAGCTCTAAAAATATAGTTGTCTATACAATCATGAGTTATCATAGGTTTAACTGGATTTTTAAACTGATCATAAAATTTACATGAATACCTGTCTCTGGAATGTTCTATAAATGTTGAAGAATCTAAAATAATTTTAGTTGCTTGATGTTTTTCTGAAACTGATTCATAGTCATTACTTTCCAGCTCAAGATCTGAATTGTACTGACATTTTACTGGTTCAAATAGATAATGGTTTTCAACATCAACATGCTCTGGGATTCTCCTTGAATAATAAATTCTCTCCTCTACCTCTAAATCATCTTCAAACATAATTATTAGTGATGAATATTTTATTTCTAGCAGAAGAAAGGCAAGTTTCGAATGAAATCCCGTGACATAATGTATCATGGCACCTTTTTCTGTAGGCTTGATCTCCAAGGGTATACCATAGTAGATGCTGCAAAATCTTCGATTGAAAACAGGCAAAGTTGCATTCTGTTCTCTCTTCAAAGCATAGAAATCAGCTGGGTAAGACTTTAGTGTTTTGTGTTCAACCCAATGTTTCAAAAACACATCCAAGAATTCCATCCAAGAGCCAATAGACTCATCTTTTAGACTCTTGAACCTTATGGAAGCATCTCTGATCAATGACTTAGAGAAATATCTCATGACCACATCCTCATGAACAATTTGAAAACGATCAACAAAATATTCAAAGGACTGCAAGTGTCTCTCAGCTGAAACCTGATTCTCTCCAGAAAACCAAGGAAGATATTCATAAAAGTCAAGAGGATAAGGATGAAGAAGGGAGGGGAGATTTAAAGGTTTAAACATCTTCATCCTAATTTTGATTTGAAAGACTGTGGGTTTATCATGAAGGATAACAATTTGTTCACAAGGTTCATCATTTATGGCAAGAGGAATTGAAATATCATAGGGTTTTGAAACAATTTCAATTTATTCAAGATCACATGGCTGATCAGATTCTAAAGGAATTGAAACACAGTGGTCATTTTTATGAACAGGCTGAGCCAAAAAGACTAAATCAACATCTACAATGCAAGCAGGCTGCAAATCTTCTTCTAAAGATGGATATATAAAAGAAGGTTGATAATCTTCATAATATACAAAACAGAGGATAATTATTTTAACATGTGAAGGGAAAAATATGAAGGAGATAATAAAGAACAATAGAATTTCATGAAGCAAAAATATGAACTGATACATAGATTTAGAAACAAGTCTCTTCATCTTCTGTCAACCGGATCTTTCCCAGTGGACTCTTGAATGTGGAGTTGCCAGGCAAATGTTTACAGTCAAATTTTATGTTTGTCTCTTGTTTTCCATCAAGAAACAAATCTATTTCATTCTCCTAGGGAAACTCTGATTTCGCTTTCGTTCCCCGGCAACGGTGCCATTTTGTTATCACTCCAAGAAATCACTCCCCGACTGTAAAGGGTGTAAGCTTGGTAACTTAAATAGATCAATAATGTAGAGGAAAAAGGATCAAATCGGATGACATTATAAACTCATATCCATTTAGAAACCCCTAACTTCACTCGAAAGACCAAGGCTTTCAACTATGTTGTTTAGAAGGTTTTAATCAATGTGTGGAAACATGGAGAAGACTCATTATGCTAACAAAAATATCTATACAATAGCATATAATATATGGCTAGACCAAATGAGTAAATACGTGTAGCTTTTTCTCATGAATGCACTGATAGGATGACAACTATCTGGCATTAAGAAAAACATAAGAAGCAAAGTATATAAGTCTAATATACCAACGAAGAGATGGGATGACAACCTTCTGTCATTGAGTATACATAAACTTGGAAAGAAAGGAGATGAAAAATGAACAAACAACGTGAAAGAAGCTCGATGTCAAGATATATTCATGGACATTTACAAAGGATGAAATCTACAAGTCTTTAGGAATAGAACCACAGTCCTCACACTGTTTTCCCTCCCTTGGGGTATCAAAGGTCTGAGGCTTTATAGCCTTTATATCACAATTTCAAGATCCTATAAAAATGGATCTGAAAATAACTAAAACTGAATATAATCAAAAAGGATATGACAAGTAAGATCATTGTAGGTCGAATTGACCCTCTTAGCATTACTTGGCAGTTTGTAGGTGAATATCATGGAGTTCTAGATCTCTGTTTGATAGTTGGGCGATTTCTGTCAAAAATAGAAATGCCATTTGGCTTCATTCTTTCGCCATATGTCTTCAAACCTTAATGAGGAGGATGATTTAAATTTTGATAACTATTATCTTTAATTTGATACTATTCCCACGTGTTCTGGAACTCGAAAAACACAATCTGGGCAGAAAGAATTAAATTATGGACTCTTCTGCACATTCGGGGGCTCATTGGTCTTGCGTTTTACCTTTTAGCTGCCAAAAGTCAGAGCTTTTCGGTGGATCACTACACTCTCAAATTTGCCACTTATCTGCCGAAAACCCTAAAATAAACTTAGGTTTAGTTTAAGAAGAAAATTGATTTATACATTGAAATACCATCTTTAAGAGCTTTTCTCTAAGCCCTTAAATCTTAAGATCAAAAATCATTCTTCTACTTAATGCTCGTCTTATCATGTCATTTGGAAATCATTAGCAAGTTATTTTTTATCGCTAAGAGATTATCATCCGGAAAATCATCATCTACTAGAGTATTATCACCTACATGAATGAGTCTAGACAAGAAATCAACAACTAAATTATCTTTTCTAGGCCTATCAATGATGGTGATATTGAATTCTTGTAGTAATAATATCCATTAAGTTACTCTAGCATTTTTAACAAGCTTGTTCATTAAAAATCTGATAGTTGAATGGTCGGTATGTACAAAGACTTCATACCATGTTATGTAGTGTCTAAATTTTTTAATGGCATGTACTACTGACAAAAATTATTTTTCTATGACAATGTAATTTAATTCAGTAGGTGAAATATTATTGTTGACAAAGTATATAGCATAAGGAATCTAGCCTTCCCTTTGTCCTAACACTGTCCCCAAAGTAGTATCTGAAGCATCTGTGTAGATATGAAATAGAAGAGACCAGTTTGGTCCTCTCAAAACAATGGCACTTGACAGCTTTGTTTTCAAAATTTCAAAGGAGATTTGACATTGTTCATTCCAACAAAATTCATCCTCTTTTGTTAAAAGTTTGAACAGTGGGGAAGCTATATTTGTAAAATTTTGAATGAACCTACTATAGTAACCAGCATGCCCTAAAAAACTTGTGACATCTTTCTGTGATCTAGGGATTTTGATTTGGTAAATAATGTCAATCTTGCAACGTCTACTCTTATTCCAGTATCTGAGATGTGGTGACCTAGAACAATTCCTTCAGTGAGCATCATTCTAGACTTTTCATGATTGATTGAAAGGTTTGTTTCTTTACACCTAACCAATACTTTCTGCAAATTGTCTAATGCCCGTTGGAAATCATCCCCATACACTGTGAAGTCATCCATGTAGACTTCTACACAGCCATGGGTCAAATCAGAGAAAATGGCCAAGACATCCCTTTGAAAGGTAGCAGGGGCATTACACAAACCAAAAGGAAGAACCCTATAGGCATACATCCCCTAGGAGAAAGTAAATTTTGTGTTGTCTTGGTCTTCTGGTGAGATGTAGATTTGATTGTAACCACTAAACCCATTCAAGAAATAAAAATACCTCTTCCCATACAAAGTGTCCAAGACCTCGTCTATGAAAGGAAAAGGAAAGTAATATTTGTAGATATACTTTTTTAATTCTCAAAAGTCCACAAATCCTTCATTTCCCATTTTTCTTAGGTACAATAAATAATGGGGAGACCCACTTGCTATCTGATATTGGGTAGATGAAATTGGCTTGCAGGAGTTTCTGGAGTTCTTCTTTCACTATGTCTTTCAAGGCTGGATTCATTCTTCTTTGGGGTTTCCTAACAAGTCTAATTTTATCATTAGTGTAAATATGATGCATACAAGTGTTTGGGTGGATCCATTTCATGTCAAAGTAATCCCATGCAAAAGAACCAGATTGCCCTTGAATCATATATATCAACTTTTGTTGTTGATCTGTTTCTAAGCTAACAATATACAAATATTTTCTAGTACTAATTTCAATAGCCTGAAAAACTCATTCTTTCCCTTCATCTATTTATGAAACAATGGCTACTATAGAGGTGAAGGGGTGCCAAATTTCTTGGAATTTAGAGATAAAGATATGTGTATATTTAGGAAAATATTTAGGCTATTCAATGCATTTTGAATCAGCCAAAAATAGGCTTAAGATTTGTTCTTCAGTTTTCTCTTGAACTACTTTTAACTGTCCGAGCATCAACAAGGGCCGAGTATAGTCCTCCTCCCCATAGGGATTATCCAACCAAAGAGGAACTTCAGTGGCTGGTTGGGCAGGGGCGAAAAGGATAAGTTTTTGACTTTGAGTGCCATTGGAAATTGTCATCTCTCCAAACCGAAAAATAATAAATGCATCAGCAGTGGCCAACCAAGGTCGTCCAAGTACTACTAGATGTCCTGGTTTGGAGGATTTTGGGATGAATCACTGAGAAACCCATAGGGTATTCCCAGTAAGTCAAGGTAACTGTTATATCATCTAAACTTCTTGTTGGGGTGATGACTGATTTGTCTGCAAGATCCAACAAATTTTGTGTTTGTCTTAGGTGATTTAGTTGCATTGTTTTCATAGTATGAACTGACATAACATTTGTTGCTTCCCCTAGATCAGTAAGTGTGTTTGGAAAAGAAACACCGTTAATTTCTATGGTTACCACTAGGTTTCTTGGATCACTATATTTGGATGGAATTTCTGATATAAACTCTGATAACTGTCCAACCACCTGTATGACAAAAGGCTCCTTCCTCTTCCTCCCTGGGATCTTAATGAAAATATCCCTTACAATCTTAGCATAAATAGGTATATCCTTGATGGCCTAAAGTAGGGGAATATTCACACATATATTTCTAAGTTCAGTCTCTCGATTATGTCCTAGAGGTTCCTCGGATTTCTTCACAAGTAACCTTTCTGGATAAGGAGGAGGATTCTCTTTCTGAGGTGTTTATGCTTCGTGAGAAGTGTTAGGAGGAGTTTCTTGTTGTACAGGGGTGTTTCTTTCTTCATTTAATTGGCTATCCATTTGTTCTTCTCTTTGAACTATTTGATTATCTACTTGTTCTTCTTCTTTAACTTCATGATTATCTACTTGTTCTTCTTCTTGAATAACCACAGTAGGATTTGGTTTTGTTACCCCTGATCTTAATTCAATTCCATTAAATGGAGCAGGATTTATTACATAAGTGGGGAGGGTTTGTACTTCAGTTTTTGTATAGGTTGCGTAGGTCTATTATTTGGATTAGGGATAGGCTGTGCAGGAATAGGGGTAGGCCAAGGAGGGTTTGGAATAGGTGCCTATTGAATTTATTCCTACACATTTGTATTCATAAGCAGTGCAAGTTGTTGTTGTAGTTGTAGAGGTGGAGGAAGAGTAGGAGGATTAAATTCTGGGAGAAAATGAGAAATATTGGAAGGGTATTGTGCATAGGTGGGAAAGTTTATTGAATGAAAGGTAACATTCCCATATGTAGGCCCTCTCCATCCTTGTTTCCAAGGTTGGATTTGTGGTTGTTGTGGTGAACATTGAGGATAAGGCATGGGAGGTACCCATTGTTTTTGTGAATATTGTGTGGTAGGGTCTACAAACATATTGGGATTTCGTTGTCTCCATGGCCTCTTGGGGGGATAGGATATTTCATGAGGCTCTCCCCCTCCCTTGAAAATTGTTTTAATTCTAGGTAAATAAGGGAACTCATTGGTAGGGTGATATTCTGTACAGAGGCCGCAAATTTCGATAACATTAAGGAGGAATTCTTTTTTAGAATGCTTTCTCCTACACCGAGGACAGAAAATTGCCAAAGTAGCATTCTCTTGTTCTTGTTTCCTTTTAATTTTAATGGTATCACGTTGAGAATTGATGGTGTTTAAGATGTCTGTTTTGATTTTTTCTATTAGATTCCCCAATTCAATCCTAGTAACACCTCCTAGTGTGGGTTTCACAATTTTGTTTCTAGGATCCCTTACACTTTTTCTTGTTTTGGAGTGGTTGGAGGAGTATCTTTTACCATACTTTGTTATGTCTACAAATGGATTTTGGTACACATCTCCATAACTCATGAGGTTTAGTACTTCAATGTAGTCATCCCCCACACCCTTTAGGAAGATATTCCTAATTGTGGTTGTATCTAAGGTAAATTGCTTTGTCTTCCGGTAGTTGTATAGGAACGTCTCTACGTAATCTTCCAAAATTTCTTCCTCAGATTGTTTCATTTTAAATATGTCATTCCTATAATCCCTAGGTCTACAATAATATTCATATTTCTGGAGGAAGGTCTCCTTCATACCATCCCAAGATAAGATAGTTTGTTCTCCTAGGCTCATAAACCACCTTAGTGATGAATCTTTTAGTGTAGCTGGAAAGAGTTATAATTTTTGTTCATTATCAGTGTAATTATAACTTCTACATAGTATATCAAATTCAAAAAAAAATGAATTAGGATCTTTCATTGACATACCATGGAAGTGAGGCAGTGATGACAATGGAATATTCTTGATAGCAATGTCTCTGGCGATGTCTAGTAT
>JASDQU010099922.1:1286-25442 GCA_032191745.1 Picea mariana
CCGCCTCCATTAAAGGTAGAAGAGTGAGGGGGGTCCAGAATTGAATTTGGACAGAAGATCTGGGTGCCATGTTCTGGACATCCATATCTGTGTGTTGCATAATCTAGAGTGCTTATGCCCCCCAGCTTAGGATAAGTGGGTTTTTGATCCATTCTTTGCCACTTTTTTGCCAAAGGGGGCACTTCATAGGAAAACACCCCACATACAAGATTATATGATAACATTAGGCTCCATCGGGGATGGCTTTCTCCCTATGATATGCCAAGAACATATTTGCAGATTCAGTGCCTTGTTGTTGGGCTATGGAGTTATTATTAAAATGAAAGATAAACATCAAAATAATATTTACAAACATAGAGGATCCATGTGTGGCTCAAAAGAAACATTTCTTCAGAAAATGCCCATTCACAAGGCCATTGAAAACTTTCTCGCCCTCCAAATCCTGCAACCTATAGGTATTATTTGAAAACACTTCAGTGACCTTGAAGGGCCCAATCCATAGGGAATCAAATTTTTCATGTTTTCCCTTGTCCTTCTTGGGAGCATCCCATTTTAATACTAGATCTCCCAGCTCGAATTCCTCTTTTCTAACCTTTCTGTCAAAGGCCTGCTTGATCTTCTGTTGATGATTGTGAGCTCTATCCATTACCTGATCTCTGGTCTGCTGCACTTCCACCAGTTTATGAATTATTCTAACCATATGGTTTGTCTCTCCTTCATAATATTGAAATAATTTAGCTACAGGTAGAGCCAACTGAGTGGGAAAAACATCTTATGTCCCATAAACAAGTTGAAAAGTGGAGGTGCCTAGGGATTTATTTGTTGTCACTCGATCAACCCACAGAGAGAATTTGAGTTTTGAGTCCCATGTCTTCTTATTATCTTCCAACAATCTTTTATTGAGCTTGATCAGGATTTTTTTGGAAGACTCTGCTAGTCCATTTCCTTGTAGATAATAGGGAGTGGAATGAACCAGTGAAATCTCAAATTGCTCACAAAACCTCACCAAAGGCTCATACCTGAAAGATGCAGCATTATCAGTGATAATTCCACTGGGGCATCCAAACATTGCTATGATATCCTCCAGAAAGTTGATGATAACTTTGTGTGAAGCACTCTTGGTGGGGATAGCTTCTATCCACTTGGTAAAATATTCTGTTGCAGTCAGGATCCATCTATGTTGGCCTCTTGAGGGAGGATGAATTTATCCAATGAAGTCCAACCTCCATTGTTGAAAGGGTGTTGAAGCTACTATAGGCTTTAGTTGTAGAGATTTGAGCTGTTGTTTTCCTGAGAACCTTTGGCATTTGATGCGGACTCTAACCCTTCTGTAGACATTTGTGAATAAGGTGGGCCAGTATTACCCAACCCTAAGAATTTTGTGTGTTGTGGTCTTCCAGAAATGATGTTCCCCACACAAGATGCTATGGAAATCAAACGTCACTTTCTGGGCCTCCTCTTGGTTCAGACACCTCAGAAACACCCCTAGAGCGTCTCTCCATTATAAGACTTGGCCAATAATGAAATATTTGACTGATTTGAGATTTAAATCTCTTGCCTTACTCTTCCCCATTTCATCAGGGGGATTTAATTCTAGTAGAAAGTATATAATATCTCTATACCAGGTGCACTCTGCTAGTGGAGGATTGTCTTGAGGATAGCCATCAGACAATTCAGCCTGTTGATTTTTTGAGAAACCATTGATGAAGTTAACCCCCAAGTATTTACAATTGGATTTATCCAGTAGCTTGGCTAAACCTTTCCCTTTAAGCAACTTGGTGGGCTTAATCTCCAAGTCAAACTCAAGGATCTTGGCAATCCACTTGCTTCTTTTCCCGTCTATGTCAGGTTGAATGAGAATGTCCTTCACAGAAGATGAAGGAACATATGCAATGATTTTTGAATGTAAAACATAGACTCTGAATTCTTTAAGGGCCTTGACCAAGGCAAAGGATTGCTTCTCCATGATGTCATATTTGACCTCTGCATCTCTTAATGCCCTATTGAAAAATGAAATGGGTTGCTCCAGCCCTTCATCATTCTTCTGTAATAAAACAACTGCTAATGTATCAAACGAAGAAAAGGAGAAAATCATAAAGTTCTTGGAGTAATCAAGACTTATCAACACTGGTGCCTTGGTCAATGCTTGTTTGATTTCGTTAAAAGATCCTCTGGGCTCAGCAGTCCATTTTATTTCATTTCCCTTTATGAGCATTGTTGTGATATATTTTACTAATTCGACAAAGTTTGAAACGAACCTTCTCAAAAAATTATTTTTTCCCACGAAAGACTGGACCTCTTTCTTGGATCTCGGGAGTGACAAGGTTTGAATTGCCTCCACCCTGTTGGGATCAATTCTCACTCCTTTTTCTGATATTATATAGCCTAACATCTTCCCCTCCTTCATTGATAACAAATATTTCTTGGGGTTCAAATAAAGGCCAAACCTCCAACATTTCAAGAAAACCTTCCTCAAGAGACATCAGTGCTCTTTATCAGATCTGGAGAAGATAGTGATGTCATCCAGATAGATCACCACATACTGATCTTTCTCCTCAATGAAGGCTATGTCCATGGCTCGCTGAAATTTTGCTCCTACATTCATCAATCCAAAATTCATTTTTGCATACATGAATGTGCCCCAAGGACTGGTGAAAGTTGGTTTTTCGCTATCTTCAGGCAAGACTAATGTCTAATTTGTATGACATGGAAATGGTTTTTTCACTAATAATGTGGCAGAGTATGGTTTTTTTCCTGAGTAGGGGAAACAAAAACTGTTCTAGCTCCAACACCATCTTTAAAGGAAGCCCCATCAAAGAACATTTTCCACACAGAAGTAGTTGAAGGAGAATCCTTTTGGGAGCCAATTGGTTGCTTTCTGAGTTCAAGGGGAGGCTCAAGGGTGTTGGTCAGCTGCAACAATATGGATCCCAAATCGGTTTCAAGGGAAAAGATGGGATGATTTGTGGGGTTTGCTTCATCACTGACGATGTAAGCCATTTGATCCTCTCTATACAATCTTATGTGTTCCCCTCCAAAGATTGGAATGGTGGCATATGTGAGGTCCATCTGTAATGTTTCTCCAAGCTTTCTTATCCATTATCTTGAAAATAGAATGCCAAAATTGGGATGAACATCAGCTACCACAATGCACATGACCACACTCTTCATGGGTAGCTGAAACAAGGTTACCACCAAATCTTTGATCACTCTAAGGCATTGCGCTCTCCTAGAATAAAAAGAGTACAAATCATGATAGGCCTTTGTAAATTCAAGCCTAAGCTCTTCCATGATAGTTTTGGGCATGAGGTTATGAGATGCGCTAGAATCCATCAAACAATTATGCAACACCTTATCATGTATGTTCAGGGATGTGTAGAAGGGAGGGGATGAATCATCTTTTTATTCTACCATGGGACCTAGGATGACTATTGGCTTTTACTGAGTCTATGGAATGGTAAGATGGCTCAGGCTGCAAAAGTCTAGAAAGGGATCTTTTGAAATCTTCATGTTTGACCAACTCTGAAATGGGCACAGGAATTCTGATTTTTTGAATTTCATGTTCAAAGCTAAAGGAGGGAGGAGGATTTTGAATTTCCCTTACCTCTGAGATAGGATATTTGGTTGTTGGAGAGAGATTCTGAGTTTTCTTTTCTTTGGTGATATTTTTTGCTTGTTTAGTAGGCTTCTTTGCTACGAGGGGTCAATCAGACTTCTCTTCTTTCCTCTTTGACCTAAGGTTATATTTATTGGGACTGCTATTATTGGCTTTCTCCGCTTTTCTCAGCTCATTTATTTGACTGTTCATGAGAGAATCTTTGTATGTTGCTTGATTCAAATGGGGAAAAGGGGAGGTATCTCCAAAGAAATGAATTTCAGGGTCGAGCTCTTCTTCCCCCTTCTCCTCATCATCAACAAGTTTATTTTGGAGAGGGTCTTGAATTCTCTGATCATCTTTGTCTCTGTTCCTCATCTCCCTTGGCATAATCTGGGGAGCCTTGTTGCTCGGTCTCCTGAAGTTTCCCCTGTTATCACTATTTTGGGGATTTATGTGTGTCTGCTTCCCTTCAAATTTTATCCTCTCCATTTCTGCAGTTAAGGACCTCACCATCTTGGTCAATTCATCCACTTGAGGATGAGCTATAGAAGAACCAGAGGTTGAGACCTCAGAATTTCCTTTCCCTCTGTCTTTGTCAGACTTTCTCCTGATCCTATTAACTTCCAACACATTGGATTCTACTTCCAGGGCTGTATCTTGCATGTTATCCAAGGAAATAGATCTTCTTTCTCTGAGCAGGAGGCAAAAATTGGGGTCAAAAGCATGAGCATAAGTGAATTTGGCAGAGGCTGCTGAGGGCTTTATTTCAGCAGGGATATTATTATACATCTTATTGAATATTTTGGAGAAGTCATAGATAGAATCTCCTTCCTTTCTTTTCAAGGACCCAAACTCTGTCATGTAGTACATGAGATCTTTTTTATCTCCCCACTATTTAAAGAAGGAATTATCTAAATCCTCAATCCCAATAATAAATATAGGGGTTATTCCCCTGAACCATTTCCTAACCTCACCATCAAGGCTCTGGACAAAAAATCTCATCCATACATATTCATTTTCAATGTTCAGGTTGTCTGCATAACTGTAGAAGGTAGCAAGGTGCTCTTTAGAAGTTATGTCTTCCTCTCCAGTGAACTTAGGCATGTATTTGAGATAATCTCTAGTAGGGAGAGCATTCAAGGGTTGGGGTAGAACTAGAGGGGCATACCTCACAGCCACTATGGAATCCATTCTGTTTACAGGGGGATTAGCACCTGCCATAGGGATATTAAGTGGAGGAGAACTAGGATGAGAAGGTGTTCGAACAGGGGAAATAAGAACAAATCTTGTAGGGGGGAAAGGAAACAACAGAGGATTCAGAGAAAAGGCTACAAGGCTTGATTCAGCAGAGGCTTCTCTCTCTATAGTAGGAGAAACAATAATAGAAGGGGTGGTAAATATAAGAGTGGGAAAATATTCTGAGGTACTGATTTTGAACCAGGGTACAATTTTAGGAGAAAGGCAAGTGACATGGCTCTCTCCTTCCAATCCAAGACCAGGAGGATAAAACTCAGCAGGAACACTCCCAAACTTCAGACTTCAGGAAACTCCAACAGAAGACAATAAAATAGAGTGAGATGTAGGAGTTGGAGTTCCTATAGAATAATGAAAATCATCAAAAATACCTGCTTTGTCTATAGAAGTACCTCCTCCAAGGGCCTTTCCCTTTTTGATGATCTTATATGGGTGTGCTTCAGGTGTTGTTAAAAGCAGTTGTGGAGTAGACCTGGTATGTCTGCCTCTAGAAGCCATGACTAAAGCAGTGGAGTCGCATGTGGGTTTGCATCAATGGAATCACCATAGTGGAGTCATCACAATAAAGTATCCATGTGCATAGTAGAAATATTATAGGGCAGTGATGCTTGATGCACCTTCAGAATCAGAGGTTCAATGTCATTCAATCCCGAGGAAAATCTTCAACTTCGTCTCCTGTAAGGGGGAGTATGTGTTGGTTGAATATATGATACCTCCGAAAAGTAATGAAACAGATCAGGGGGAGCATGTTTTATTTGACATTGATGTCAAAGGGGGAGAAAAGGTCTGGTCTGGATGCTACAGTTGGAGGTCTAAGAAGAATAGTGCATCCTTTCAGGGATTCCATCAATGACAAAGGGGGAGATTGTTAGCATATTTTATAGGAAGAGTGTGTGACGCAGACCCCAAACCCTCAGATCGGAGTCTGCACAGGATCTTTCAACTTTGTCCCCTTAGAGTCTCACTGACTCTTTTAATTCCTCTCAGGAATCTATTCACTCACCCTATCTGAGTATAATTCACAGGCCCTCCTGAGTTATGCCTGCATGATCATTCACCGACATGGAATCCACGATCAAACCCCAACTAACATTGGGACTTTTCCCTTTTTTTTTTCGTGATACCGAATTTCGAGATTTCGGAAATCCCGTGGTCGAGAGCCTGGCCTCTTCAACCTCCGAAACTTGAAAAAAACAAATATTGAACCCTTTTTACCATAGATTTTTCCTTTCTCTCTTCGTGATTTCAGGAATTGTGATGATGTGCAACTCTACCTCTCGACTCCTGGAGTCTCGAAACCCAAATTTGCCAAAATGCCGGAACACACTTCCACAATTTCCTTCATGTTTCACGATTTCGGTACTTTTGAGGTAGAGTGTTCTACCCCTTGTGAACGGGAATGTCGAAAACCCGATTCCCGAAATGTCAACAATATCTTGCTGCTACTTTTGATTTCAAACTTTCCTCCCTGCTGAGTCCCTATCACTTGTCCTCAGGGCTTCCGAAACCCCGAACTCCGAAGTTCCAAAAAATCCAAACTTGTCATTCTTTGTCTTCACACACGAAAACTCCTTTCGCGTTTTGGGGATTTGAACAGCCAAGGATTTTGGCTTTCACTTTGGACTTCTGAACCCCGAATTCCCGAAATGGTCTGAAGACCCCAAAAGGTCAAAACCAATGACCCACGATGATTCTGGATACCAAGGGATGGGTTCGTCGACCCTTATCTTCCTTGCAGTTTCTGTAGATCCTACGGTCCTCGTTGTTTTGGGAGTTCTCCTCAGAGAATTTCGACCATCCAATTTCTCCCCTTAAATACTTCGAAGGAATCCACCTTCCTGAAATTTCTTCGAATGTCTTTGAAAAACACTACTCCTCCTGAGCTTCCTTGTGACTTCAAGTCTTCAAAATACTTCTGCACGCACTCCTTGTGGAAAACCATCAAATATTTACGAGTATTTGAATCCCCAATTCTGTGCACTTTATCTGCAACAACAATCCTTCAATATCTCAACCTTAGTTAATAAGTTCTAAGGTATCAACCATCTTGCACACACCTTGCACAACTTCTATGCCTTGCCTGCACTTCTATAGAATTGAGAACAATGGTGTCCCTCCTGAGCTTTCAGAGATAAACTCTGAACATCTATCAACGCACTCCTTGTGAACGTCTCACTGCACTCCTTGCAGGAACTCTTACTCAGGAAGAGAAATGATTGAAACTCCTTCTCTCACTCTCTCAGACTTCAAGCACTTATCATGGAACCATACATTCACCATAAACACAATAGTAAATGAAAAACAGAGAGAATACAACCACAAAAGAAAACTATTCAGCACGTAGAAACATAAAACATCATAACGCCATGAGTCTGAATCAAGGCTTCATATATTAATTCAGACTTCTATACATGGGTTCTTCTCTACCACTCCTTGCTTCTCCTCTATGCAAATGTGTGTTTTTCATGCAATCTCTGATTGACACAATGATACAAAGAATGAGGGTGTCTATAGTCGTTTTCCCTCCAGCTCCTAAAACTGTCTAATCTAGAATTTTTAAATCTACCTATTTTCATTAACTGGGCATAAATGCCTCTACATCCTACAGATGAGAGCGGATCGCTCAAGATCTATTTACAATATGGAAGTACGCCTTCTTAACTATTTCATTAATGTCTATTCATTCAAACTTTCAAAAACATTTCAAAACATTTTTGACATGTGCCAAAATGTGATGGCGTTCATCCCAGTTGTCTTCCTCCTTCACGCTTGCTTGCTGTTGTGATGCTCCTGCATCATACTCCCTCGCTTGAAAATTTGCATGGAATCCTGTTCATGAGTTCTTGCATGGTCTGTCCATGCTTCTAAATTTTTTCTTCATTCTCCCAGTTGGCATCTTCAATTGGATGTCCCTTCCATTTGACCAAGTATTCAAAATACTCTTTCCTCTTGGTCCTCCTGCTGACCCTCTTATCAATTATACTTCCCATCTGTGGCTTTTCAGCTACATGCATTTTTTTAGTCCACTAAACCTCTGTCTATTCACTATCTGCTCCTGCTTCTTCAGCTCTGTAAGGGTACAAATCTGAGATGTTGAATATCGGTGAAATTCCGACCCCATCGGGTAATTCAATCTCATATGTATTTGCCCCAAATTTCTTCATGATCTTCCATGGTCCAATCTTCTTCATCTTCAGTTTGTTATATGTTCCCCTTGGGAACCTTTCTTTACTTAGATGTGCAAGAATCAAATCGTCAAATTCAAATTGTATTTCTCACCTGTTTTTATCTTCTCTGCACTTGTACTCTTGATTCGAATTCTGCAATCGCTTCTTCACTTGGCTGTGAAGTTCTTTCATTGCCTCTGCAAAATCATCTGCACTAGAACTTCTAGTTTCATTTTGTTCTGAATCTTTCAATTCAAAAAATCCTCTTGGATACATTCCATAAACAATCTGAAATGGACTCTACCATGTGCTTATGTTGTGTGAATCATTGTAAGCAAATTTCGCCTGTGGCAAAATGTGATCCCACTGACTATGGTGTTCAGTCACTAGGCTCCTTAGTAAATCTCCCAAGCTCCTGTTTACAAATTCTATTTGTCCATCCATCTGAGGATGACATGCTAAGCTAAATGACAATTTTTTCCCCAGCTTCTTCCATAAAGTCCTCCAGAAATGTTCCACAAACTTGGTATCTCGATCTGAAACTATACTTCTTGGTAAGCCGTGAAGTCTGACAACTTCCTTGAAAAACATGTTTGCAATATGAGTTGCGTCGCTAGTTTTCTAACATGGTATGAAATGTTCCATGTTTGAAAATCTATCTACCACCACAAAGATTGAATCAAATCCTCTTTGTGTTCTCGGCAGCCCCAATATAAAATCCATGCTCACTACATCCCACGACCTCTCTGGTATGGGTAATGGATGGTATAACCCTGTGTTTTTCCTCTTTCCTTTTGTGTGTTGAAGAATTCTACATCTGTCCACAAATATTTTGACATCGGTCCTCATCCCTGGCCAAAAATATGATCCATGTAATTTCGAGAACATTTTGTCATGACCGAAATGTCTGGCCAATCCCCCACTGTGTTTTTCTTTCAACAGATTCTCCCTTATGGAGCATTTTGGAATAAAAAGTTGATTGCCTCTGAATAATAATCCATCTTGGATCATATATTTAGTCCATTGGCTTTTGTCCCTGAGAATTGGATTCTCAGATGCCTCATACGCCTCTTTTAAATCTGGATCATCTCTGTTCATTTCTTTGAGATTATCAAAACCCAAAGTTTTGACTCTAAATTCCTGCATAAGCAAATATTTCCTGCTCAAAGCATCAACCACTTTGTTAGCAGTTCCAGAAATATGTTTAATTACAAAAGTAAAATTTTGCATGTATTCAACCCATTTAACATGTCTTTGGTTCAACTTCTCCTGTTGAGTTACGAATTGTAAGGCATGATTATCACTGTACAAAACAAACTCTTTAGGAACCAAATAGTGCCTCCACTTCTTCAGTGCCTGTATGACCGCATAAAATTCCTTGTCATATGTGGAGTACTTCACTTTCGCTTCATTCAGTTTCTCACTGAAGTTTGTGATCGATCTGTCATCTTAGCTCAAAACCGCTCCTATTGCAAATCCGCTAGCATCACATTTGACCTGAAATGTCTTGTTGAAATCTGGCAACACCAAAATTGGTTGTTCAATAATCTTCCTTTTTAACAAATTGAAACTTTTTTCTACCTCTCGTGTCCAGTGAAAATATTTATGTCTTTTCTTCACTGTGTCCATCATTGGTGTGCTAATTCCACTGAAATTTCTGATAAATTTTCTGTAGAAACTAACAAATCCATGAAATCTTCTAACTTCAAATATACTCTTCGGCAATGGCCAATTCTTAATCACCTCCACTTTATCTAGATCCATTTTGAGCTTATTTGCAGAGAAAATGAACCCCAAATAAATGATCTCTGTCTTCATGAATGATGATTTCTTCATATTTATCAACAACTTCTCTTACTGTAATCTCTTCATCACTGTAGCCAAATGCTTCAAGTGCTCTGTTTTTGTTTTGTTGAAAATTAATATATCATCCAGATATACAATAACAAACTTCTCGATAAACTCTTTCAGGACTTCATTCATCAATATCATGAAAGTGTTGGGCACATTTGTTAATCCAAACAACATAACAAGCCATTCATACAACCCTTCATTTGTCTTGAATGTTGTCTTCCATTCATCACCTTCTCTCATTCGGATTTGATGATATCCGCTCTTCAAATCAATCTTTGAAAAAAATTTCGCTTCACTCAAGCAATCCATCAAAACATCCATCCTTGGCAAAGGAAATCTATATCTGATGGTAATCTTGTTGATTTCCCTCGATTCTGTACACATCCTCTAGCCTCCATATTTCTTTGGGCTGAGCACTGTTGGAACAACGCACAGACTCAAGCTCTCTCTAACCAATCCTTTGTCCATTAAATTATGGACTTGTCTCTTGACCTCTTCATTCTCTTGCGGCATCAATCTGTACGTTGCTTTGTTTGGTAAACTAGCTCTAGGTATAAGATCAATGTGATGACTTATACTTCTGATCGATGGCAATGAACAAGGTAGTTCATCCACTACTATATTAGCAAACTCTTCCAGCAACTTCTAGATTTCCTCTGGTAAATCATCCACTCTTGTACTGGTTAAAACAATTCTAGGCTTCTTGACCACAATGAATTGTGTATCTTCATTCTTCTTAACCTCTTTAATAAGTTCCTTCCCACTCATGAGAAGTACAATGTTGCTCACCTCTAGTTTCACTTCTTTATCCTTAATTGGCAGCAACATGTGAGTTCTCCCATTCTTCTCCAGGGTGTATGTGTTCTTTCTCCCATCATGAATCACATTCCTATCATATTTCCACAGTATACCCAACAATATATGACAAACATCCATGGGAATGACATCACAAAATATTTCATCCTTGTATCCTCCTATTTTAAATTCAACTAAACATTGTTTAGTGACATTTAACTGATGTCCTTTTTGTAGCCATGAGACTCTGTATGGGCTTGGATGCTCAATACTCTCCAGCTCCATCTTTCCTACCATCTCTATAGAAACAAGATTGTCTGTGCTACCACTGTCCACAATGACTTTGCATACCCTATTTTTGGTCTTGCAAGCAGTCTGAAAAAGTCTGTTCCTTTGGGCTGGGTTCTCTGCCTCCTTCTCTGGCATTAAGAGAACTTTTCTCATCATCAATGATCTTCGCCTTCAGCATCTTCTGCCTCAACATTCCATCCTTGTGCTTCGGCAATGTGAGTCTCACCTCCTTCTTTCTTTCTATCTGGACATTCATAAGATTTATCTCCATTTTTCCCACAGGTAAAACACTTTATTTCTCCACCTCTGCCTCTTCCTCTTCCTCTAGTTCATGGAAAAGTATTTCTATCAGCATATTGTCCTCTATGTGAGCTTCCACCTCTCTCAATTTGAGTTTGAGGTTTCTTCCACTCTTCTTTAGGTTTCTGATTCTTGTCTTGGGAAATTGTTTTGCCTCTAGCTTGACTTCTACCTTGGCCTCTCTAACCTTTCTTTCGGCTCAACTTCTCTTCATCTTTCAGAGCCATCTGATAAGCATCCTCCACATTCCAAAGGCTCATCATGCTCATCTCATCCTAAATTTCATATCATAGACCATTCATGTACTTGGAAACCATTTCATGATCACTTTCCCGATGACCTGCTCTGATGTTTATGTTGTAGAACTCTTTAGTGTATTCTTTTACTATCATCAACTTCTGTCTCAAATTATGCATCCTCCGAAATACAGTAATTTGATAATCCTTAGGTATGAATTTGGCTTTCATATTTGCAACCATTCTATCCCAACTCTTGATTTTCTGCTTGCCTTTACAGCGTGTGTTAGCTTGCAGTTCATCCCACCACAATGTTGCATGTCCTTTAAGTCTTGTGACAGCATGTTTGACCTTCTTGTCTTCCTCGACATCTTCATAGTCAAAATACTTATCCAGAGCTCTAATCCAGTCTAGAAGCTCTTCAACATCCTGGTTTCCTTCATATACTGGAATGTCCATTTTTTCTCTAGCACCTATCCTTGCAACAACCCTAAATAGGCATTCATATGTTGCATATTCGGCTGAAACTTCTTCTTCTTCATGTCCAGCTTCATCTTCACTGTTAGCCTCACTAATATCCCCAGCGTTGATTATGTGCCCCTATGCTGTCTCCATGGCATTAAGCCTGGAACATAGTTCACACATTTCCCTTTCCATTGATGGATCAGGCATTGTTCTGTCTCTCCTTCTCGATGACATGGCTGAGAAATATTCTTCCCTCCTCTGCTATATAAAGAAAATAACTCTTACTCACTCTGATACCACAACTGACATAGACCCCAAACCCTCAGATTAGATTCTACACAAGATCTTTCAACTTTGGCCCCTTAGAGTCTGACTAACTCTTTTAATTCCTCTCAGGAAGCTATTCACTCACCCTATATGAGTATAATTCATAGGCCCTCTCGAGTTATGCCCACTTGATCATTCATCGACATGGACTCCACGATCAAACCCCAACTAACATTGGTACTTTTCCCTTTTTCTTTTCGGGATACCGAATTTCGCAATTTCAGAAATCCTGTGGTCGAGCACCTGGCCTCTTCAACCTCCAAAACCCGAAATAACCAAAATTTGGACCCTTCTTACCACATATTTTGGCTTTCGCTCTTCACGATTTTGGGAATTACGATGACATGCAACTCTACCTCTCGACTCTCAGAGTCCCGAAACTCGAATTTGCTGAAATGCCGGAACGCACTTCCACAATTTCCTTCGCGTTTCATGATTTCGGTACTTCTGAGGTAGAGTGTTCTGCCCCTTGTCAATGGGAATGACAAAAAATCGATTCCCGAAATGATGACAATATCCTGTCGCCACTTCTGTTTTTGAAATTTCCCCCCTACTGAGTCCCGATCACTCATCCTTAGGACTTTCGAAACCCCGAACTCTGAAGTCCCAAAAAATCCAAACTTGTCATTCTTTTTCTTCACACACAAAAAATCCTTTCGTGTTTCAGGGATTTGATCAGCCAAGGATTTTGGCTTTCACTTCGGACTCCTGAACTCTGAATTCCCGAAATGATGTGACAGCCCCAAAATGTCAAAACCAATGACCCACGATGATTTTGGATACCAAAGGGATGGGTTCATCGGACCTTATCCACCTTGCAGTTTCTATAGATCCTACGGTCCTCGTTGTTTCGAGAGTTCTCCTCGGAGAATTATGACCGTCCAACTTCTCCCCTTAAATACTTCGAAGGAATCCACCTTCCTGAACTTACTTCGAATGTCTTTGAAAAACACTACTCGTCCTGAGCTTCCTTGCAACTTTGAGTCTTAAAAAGAATTTTGCATGCACTCCTTGTAGAAAACCATCAAATACTTCCGAGTATTTGAATCCTCGATTCTGTGCACTTTCTCTGTAACAGTAGTCCTTCAATATCTCACCCTTAGTTAATAATTTCTAAGGTCTTGACCAGCCTGTGCACACCTTGCATGGCTTTTGTGCCTTGCCTGTACTTCCGCGGAATTGAGAACAACGGTGTCCCTCCTGATCTTTCAGACATAAACTCTGAACACCTATCAACGCACTCCTTGTGGATGTCTCACTGCACTCCTTGCAGGAACTCCTACTCAGAAAGAGAAACAATTGAAACTCATTCTCTCACTCTCTTAGACTTCAATAACTTATCATGGAACCATACATTCACCATAAACACAATAGTAAATGCAAAACAAAGAGAATACAACCACAAAAGCAAACTATTCAGCAAGTAGAAACAAAAAACATCATAACACCATGAGTCTAAATCAAGGCTTCATATATTAATTCATACTTCTGTACATGGGTTCTTCTCTACCACTCCCTGCTTCTCCTCTATGCAATTGTGTTTTTTTCATACAATCTCTAATTGATACAATGATACAAAGAATGAGGGTGTCTATAGTCGTTTTCCCTACAACTCCTAAAACTATCTAATCTAGAATTTTAAAATCTACCTACTTTCATTAATTGGGCATAAATGCCTCTACATCCTACAGATGAGAGCGGATCACTCAATATCTATTTACAATATGGAAGTACGACTTATTAACTATTTCATTAATGTATGTACATTCAAACTTTCAAAAACATTTCAAAACATTTTTGACATGTGCCAAAATGTGATGGCGTTCATCCCAGTTGTCTTCCTCCTTCACGCTCGCTTGCTGCTGTGATGCTCCTGCATCATTGTGTTTGTCATTGATGGAAAGAACAACAAGGATTATGGAAAACATGAAAAGAATAATCTCAAAGGAGGAGTGAACAGTTCACAGAGATCAAAGCTCAGAAGGAAAATCCTAAGCTTAGGGTGAGAAGCCTCAACAACTGTCCGATCAAGAAATTGACCGTGTTGATCATCTCATTTTACGTGTGTTGGTCATATGAGTGACCATGGGCTTAAGGATCATTGGAGGATCATGATCGTTGGATATGCACGCTGGATCAATGAAAGGGATGAATTACAAGGAGTGAAAGGAGAATTAAACAACTCTCTAGTTCTAATCCCACAATCAGTCTAGATTGTCAGATATCATAGACTCAAATATTGATGATCGTGGTTTATCCAAAAAATGATCAGTTTAAGTCATATCAAGTCATGACCTTAGGCTATGCAATTTCCATATCAATGATAGGGATAGATTGCGAAGATCAGAAGGATAATTAAATGACTCACTAGTTCCAATCCCGTAATTGGTCTAGATCATCAGATCTTGTAGACTTGGATATTGACAATTGTGGTTGATCCAACAAGCAATCATATTAAGTCAGATTGAGTTGTGACCATTGGATTGTGAATTTCCAAATCAACGACAAGGATAGATTGCGGAGAACGAAAGGAGAATTAAATATCATGCTATTTCCAATCCCACAATTACTCAAGACCGTCAGATCTTATAGCCTTGAAGATCGACGATTGTGGTTGACTCACAAATGACGCACAACTTCAAATTGAAGAGTTTTGGTGATGAGTTAAATCACTCACAAATTATGGTTCCCCAATCATCCTTGATCGTTGATCTGCTTCGAGTGTCTTCATGACCGTTTGATCACATTTTAGTGGATGGACAGGATAAGCTAAAAGGGTTGATTGTTTGATTATCTGAATACTCATCATCCATTGGATCAAACCTAAATTCCCATCAACCATCGGATCATTTTGAGTGGAAGGATAGGATAAGCAAGGTAAAATATATGAGATCTCACTTATGCGAATACCCGTCAGCCATCAAATCTCAATCGTCGATATGATGTTGGGTGCACTCTCAGCCATTGATCAAGATACAATGGAAGGATAGCATAAGTATAATAGCCAAAGACCCAGAGTAAAAGGTGGCCATCCATATCAATGGTTGATTAAGACTTGGCCATCAGGATAAGCTTTGTAAGAATCAAATCTGACGATTGATCCGTTTCCATTAAATAAATGTAAATCGTCCTATCTCTTCAAGAAATATGATTTGGAAGTTTTGAAAGGTTTCAAACCCAAAATTTCTGAAGGGAGAAATGTTGAAGTTACGAAAGTCATTCATTTCAGGAGATTGAATTGTGACTATTGAATTGATAAGTGCTCAAGCGCTCGTTAAGCCTAGTGTCTAGTCACTTCCATTGGTCATGTGGGATAACATATTTAAATAAGATATAATCTGACGGTGTTGATTAAACCAAATTTGATCAAAGGTTTATTGTTTCATCTTGTAATTTCTTTATCATTTAGGATTCAGTTAAGCTAACTGAATCATCGTTCCTGAGTGGATGAATCATTCATTCCTAAGCATTGGAATCATGGCTCTTGAACATTCTGAGATTCTCAAAATGAGTGTTCTAAGATTCCTGAAATGAGTGTTTTGAGATGGCTGACTTGAGCATTGGAGATGGGAGTGTAATGGTGGATGAGATAATGAATAAAAGGATAATGTCGTGATAGAGAGAGGTTGTTGTTTCTGTGAAAACAAATTGAATTATATGTAATGGAGAATACAACATGAAGAAAAAGAGATATAATAGTGAAGCATGATCTGAGAGAGGAATAAAAATCCAAGGTGTGCAAGCAGAGATAGAGCAAAAGAACAAAATGTGCAAGAAGATGGTAGAAGGAAGACACTAATGCAGGTAGAGTAGAGCAATGCAACAGAACAATGATGAGACTGGTAATCCATTGATTAATACTATATTACTATAATGAATTTCAGTAATAAAGATTTATATCTAAGGGTGGTAGGGAGGTGCTAGGTAGGACTATTGTCCTCAGAGTTTCAAGTGGGTGCTTGAACACAGGGAGTTGTAGCTTCCATATGGTCACAGCTAGAGAAACCAGGGTGGCAGGGTGGTGCAAGGGAGAACGATTGTTATCTGTTACACAGGTTGGTGCCTTTTTGACTGGAAGTTGGTGCTTCCATCCAATTGGTGCTAGAACACTCAAGGAGTTGTTTCTTCCTTCTAGTGGGTACTAGAGAAACTAGAGAGATAGTGCTCTCAACAAGTTGAAACTTGTAAAATAGAGGTGGTATCCTCACAAAGAGTGGGTGCTCATAAGAATGATAATGTATAAAATATAAAGAATACTTATCATATTAAGAAGAAGATGTTTTCTCCCTTTATGGTTTTCCTCAGGAATATCTATCTTTGTATACTTCATGTCTATGATTGATGTTGAATACTCTATTGCTTACTTCCCTAAATTATTGTGATCATCATTAAGTGTTCTGTAATGAGTTTAAAATGGGTATAATTGTTTAAGCACAGTAACAACTGTTTCACTCCCCCCCCCCTCCCCGCCTTAGTTGCTTAACAATTGGTATCAGAGCGGGTTCCTTTTATTTAAGGGTAGATCCTAGAGCTTAAACATGACTAGCCATGAAGGAACTTCAACCAATAAGACCCCCATGTTCAATGGAACAAACGTTTCCTTCTGGAAAGTTAGGATGAGAACCTACATAATGGCTTTAGGTGCAGATGTTTTGGATGTGGTAGAGACTGGTTATGTAAAGCCAGTTGTAATAGCTTCTAAGGATGACAAGCTAGAATTCAGCTTCAACTCTAAGGCTATTAATTCTATTCTGAGTGGGCTTGCAAAAGCAAAATTTGTAAAAGTTATGCACTTAGAATCTGCCAAAACGAATGTGGGACAAACTCATTAGCAATTATGAAGGTAATGAGAAGGTAAAGGATGCCAAGCTTCAAACCTACAAACTACAGTTTGAAAAACTAAAGATGAAAGAGTATCAAACTGTTGGGAAGTACTTTCTGAGAGTTGAAGAACTAGTAAATGAAATGAAAGCACTTGAGGAAAAAATTAAGGAAGCCTCTTTAGTTCAAAAAATTTTGAGATCTATTCGAGATAGGTTCAACCAAAAGGTCTCTTCTATAAAAGAACTTAATGATCTAAAAACTATGCATTTTGATCAACTTATAGGAACGTTGAATGCATATGAAATGAGGATATGTAAAGATAAACCCACCTCTAGAGAAGCATCATTTAAGGTAGATGAGAATGAGGATTCTGAACCTGATGAAATTGAAGCAAAGTTTCTGAGAAAACTACAGAAAGGATCAGGCAAGTACCAAGGCAAGTTGACCTTCAAATGTTTTAACTGTGGAAATATAGGTTACTTTGCATCTAAATGTCCACACAAGAAGAAGGACCAGAACTTTAACGGTGAAGAGAAGTACAAATTCAATAGATTTGGTAAAAATAAAAGTTTATGTCTAAACAATGATGACTCTTCAGGAGTTTCAGATAGTGATTTTGCTTGTCAAGATAAGGTTAATGACTTTATGCTTATGGCCAAAGAGGATTATGATAATAAAAGAACAGGAAGTGATGTTAATAATGAATAAGTTGTGGTTGACTTGGAAGGAAAGTTGATCAGTGCTTTGGAAGAGATTGACAGACTCGGACTTAAGAGGAGAAAGAAAAAACAATTTCTGATACAGTTCAAGAAAGACAATAAAAAACCTGATGAAAAATTTGCCCTACTAAAAGTGGAATTAGAAGAGAAAAATAAAATAGAGGACATTCTGAAACAACAGTTAAAACAATATGTGAAGCCTTGGAAGAAGAGGTAGTAAAAACAAGAAAAGAGATGGAGAAGTTTAAATCCTTGTATCTCCAAAATATTCCAAGCATTAAAGCCTCAGCAAAACTAAACGACATTCTGAGCAAAGATAGATCTCCTTTGTTGAAGACTTGTTTAGATTATGTAAATGGTTCAAGCAACAAACAACCAAAAAGCAAAGAGCCAGTAAAGATGATTAGGTTCGAAGTCAACAGACAATCAAACCATGCAAGTACTCTGCAACCAGAGGATAATAAAGACAAGATTATCCCTAATCAAGAAAAAAATATATCAGAAGATGAAGAAAAAAATGACAAGAAGAAGGCAATCCTTCAAGTACCAAAATTTATTCCATGGTTACTGTTTTTACTACTCTAATTTTGGTCATAAGATTGCAAATTTCCAAATTAAGTTTAGAGACATGCAATTGAGGAGATCAAGAAATAAACAATCTTTGAAACATAGAACCAAACAACCAATGAGTAGACAAAGTTGCACCAATCACTTTGACCTATTCAACAATGAGCTTGAATGTTATAACTTTCATAACTTCGGCCACAAAGCTGCAAACTATCATATGAAGGATTACAAAGAAGATGCAAGGATAAAACCCTTAGATAGAAATCTCAGCACATGGAAAAAGAAAAATGTGGGTTATTACTTTTAGCTCAAAATAAAAATATCCCATGTATATATACAATGGATGTTCCAAGCACATGACTGTAGACAAGGATAAGTTTATGTCTATAAGTAAAATTAAAATAGGAAATGTGACCTTTGGAAATGATGAACCAGGTAAAATCAAAGGTAAAGGAATGGCGAGTTTGTGTAATGGTAAAGGAAAATCCCAGGATGTTCTACTTGTATATGGGATGAAACATAATTTTCTCAGTGTAATTCAAATGTGTGATAGAGGATGTGAAGTGGTGTTCACTTCCAAATATTGTAAGATAAAGTCTTTAAACTCGGGACAAGTGGTGGCTAAAGGCATAAGGACAAATAATAATGTATATGTGCTGAAAGAAGATAGAGAAGAGTGTCATCTAAGAAAACATGATGAAAGCTGGTTATGGCATAGGAGACTTGGACATCTAAACTTTGACCACTTAATCAAGCTCAAAAATCTTGAGGCAGTAAAAGATCTTCCAAGAATATCAAAGCCACAAGATTCTGTGTGTAAACCCTGCCAAGTAGGAAAGCTAACCAGGACTCAGTTTAAATACAAGAGCTCTACTTCAACAGAGAAACCACTCCAATTAGTTCATATGGAATTATGTGGACCATCAAGATAGGAAGGCACTGGAAGGAAAACTACTTCATGTTGATCATTGATGATTACTCTAGACTCACTTGGGTTGATTTTCTCAAAGAAAAAGTTGAAGCATTTGAGAAATTTAAAATATTTAAGGCTTTAACTGGGAATCAAACAGGAAAAATGATAAAGGCAGTAAGATCAGACAGAGGAGGAGAATTTATGTCAAGTGATTTCAAGGAATTCTGTGATAAACATGGGATCAAGAGAGAATACACAATCCCAAGAACTCCACGGAAAAATGGAATAGATAAGAGGCAAAACAGAATAGTTCAGCAAATGGCTAGGTCTTTGATGAATGAGAAGAACATTGGTCAAACCTACTGGGTAGAAGCAATACACACAATAGTCCATATTCTTAACAAAGCCCACCTCAGACCACACAGTGACAAGACACCTTATGAACTATGGTATGGAAGACCTGCTTCAATCAAACACTTCAAAGTCTTTGGGAGTAAGTGTTGCATAAAGAATAATAATGAAAACCTTGGCAAGTATGATGGCATGGCTGGCAAAGGCATCTTCTTAGGATATGATACCAATAGTAAAGGATATAGATGATTTAATAAAATATTGCATAAATTAGTTGATTGCATTGATTTAAAGGTTGATGAAGGAGTCCCAGTAAGAGAGGTGAGCAATATTGAGTCTACTACATAGGACACAATTGAAGATGAAGATAAATAGGTCCAAGAATCAGAAGAAGAAGACTCTGAGTTAGATAAAAATACTCAGTAGGACTCAAACCAGGAGATCATGAAAAAGACACCCTCCAGAGTTATTAGGAAGAATCATCCTAAAGATCATATAGTTGACCATCTAAACCAAGGAGTTCGGACAAGAAATTAGTTGAATAATGTCCTAGAACAATCTCAAATTGCCCTTCTATCTTTTCTTGAACCTAGAGACTTTAATGCAGCCAACAAAGATGACCATTGGGTTAAAGCCATGAATAATGAACTTGACTAGATTGAGAAAAACAATACTTGGGAGATGGTTCCTAGACCTGAAGGTAAAAATGTCATAGATTCCAAATGGATCTTTAAGATTAAATTGAATGAACAGGGACAAGTTTTCAAGAACAAAGCAATAATGGTCTATAAGGGCTATGCACAGATTGAAGGACAAGATTTTGATGAAACCTTTGCACCAATGGCAAGATTGGAAGCCATCAGAATGTTTCTTGTCTATGCATGTCATAAGAACTTTAAAGTATATCAGATGGATGTTAAGTCAACATTTATTAATGAAGATCTAGAAGAAGAAGTATATATGTAACAAACTAAAGGATTTTCATGGACAGATAATACTGACTTTGTCTACAAGCTAAAGAAATCCTTATATGGGTTGAAACAAGATCCTCGTTCCTGGTATCACAGACTGGATAAGTATCTTTAAGACAAAGGGTTCAAGAGAGGAATATTTGACAACAATATATATATCAAAACATAGGGTAATGATTTTCTCATTGTGTTGGTCTATGTAGATGACATCATCTTTGGAAGTAATAATGCTTCATTGGTACAATGGTTTTCTTCTACCATGCCGTCTGAATTTGAAATGTCTATGATAGGGGAACTGCCATTTTTTCTTGGTTTGCAAATTACTCAGAGGTCTAAAGGAATATTTCTTTCTTAGGAAAAATATCTAAGAGAAATATTGAAAAGGTTTCAAATGCAATATTCTAAACCTATGAGCACACCTATGGTCACTGGATGCAAGTTAAGCAAGGATGGTGACTCACCTAATGTTGATCAAAGTTCATATAGGTCTATGATAGGCAACTTGTCGTACATCACAACATATTGTCTAGACATAATGGATGTTCTTGGAATGGTAGGAAGGTATCATTTTTTCGATTACTGAGAAGGGGGGTGAATCAGTAATAGCGTAATTATAATCCTTTTTATTCAAATGTTATATCAATTTAGAATTATTATCCAATAATGAGCAGTAAGAAACAAACAATCACACACATACACAATACACCAGTGTTTTACGTGGAAACCCAAATCGGGAGAAAACCACGGAATTCTTTTTCTTATATGTCTTGAAGAATTGCATTCATTAGAAGCACCAACTTCCTTTGTTTTCCAGCTACAACTGGAAGGAGGCTCCAACCCCCTAGTTTCTTAGGCTACAACCTGAGGGAGGCTCTATCTCCCCAATTCTCTGGCTACAACCACAAGGAGGCTACAACCCCCAATGTTCTCCGGTTACAACCGGAAGGTGGCTACAACCACATGTCCTTGCCCCGTCCTGCCACCTTGAAGTAGAAGTAGAATGATGGAACCACTGTCACACTATCACTATGAGATATACCGCTATAAAACTGTACCAATAAATCTGAACCATGCATCAACCTTTACCTCAACCTGTGATCAACTTGTACCATAAACAAGTGCATCAACCATGCACCAACCTATAAGCAACCTATACCATAAACAAGTGCATCCAACCATGTACCAATTATGTACCATTCATGTGTCAACTACTCATCAACTATGACTCATCAATATGTACCAACATCATCAACTATACACCTCATGTATGTGCACCAACTCATCAACTACTTGTCTCAACCATGTACTCAACATGTACCACAACCAAATTCCCTCATCAATTTCATCATCCAAATCTGATTTGTAGCTCAATAATAGACCTGGTGTATATGATCACATTCCTACAAATCTTCCTTAACTTTAAAAACAAGAGACTAGCATTTTCATCAAACTGTTCTTTAGTCCCACATGCCTAGTTTTGGATTAGTCAACAACCTTAACTTGAAGTAATCATAACTTTGAACCCATAATGTATAAAGATTTGAAAATAATATACAATTTTCTTCACTGTGTTTAATGAAATTCCTCCAAGTTTCACTACTTGGAACCTCTCAAAAAAGCAGTTATAGCAAAAATGGCATACCTTGTTGAATTCTGGCTTATTCTAGAGAGGGACCTTGTAGAGAATGCCCCACACAAAATGTTTGATGCAATGATATGAAAATGTTACACAACATACTAACGACTGTACCCTAACCAAAAAATTTTGTCTCACTGAATTTGGAGTTGTTATGAAGAAGTTATGACGTTCTTACCCGCAACACCTGATTTTGACTAGTTTCAGGACTGGCCACAAACCCTATTTTCCACAGAGTGTAAATCCCAAAATACAATGACCCAAAAGCTTAATTTTTAACCAAAAATATTTGGATATGTTTTCTCACTTTCATAGAAATTTAAGGATCTGAATCATTATAGAAAAAAAGTTATAGCGAAAATGGTGAGATGACCTGTAAATAACATACCTTAGAAAGCACCATCAAAAGAATTTATCCTTCCTTGCTTTTCGGCCTTCTTTTCTTCTCATTCCTCATAATTTCGGCTTAGATATCCTTTGGTTACCTTATAAAATTATATATATTCAATATTCTCAAGTGTGATTCAAATGAGGGAGCATTGCCTCCTATTTATACTCTCCAAGTAGCTTCCTTAAAAACATCTTCTAGGTCACTTGACCCACTTTCCTTATTTTAGGGTTGGGTCCACTTTTAATTTCTCCATTAAATTTATTATTGAAATAATTTATTTTGTATTCACTTTGAATTATAATACACTCATCACTTCACTTTATTATTTACCTTTTCAAATCTCTTAAACCACTTTGATTACTTTGACCTTTTGGGGCTTCTAGATGACATATGAGGGTCCTCCAACTTCGTAAGGCCATAACTCTCAAACCATGAGGAGTTATGTGACATTCTACATACCATAAGAAATGAAATGACATGTACTATCCATATAGAATAGTATTATCTGAAAATATATCATAACTCATACCGTTTCCCATCAAACAAACTTGGGTCCATTACCCAAACCTAGGGTCTCCAACTTCTCATAGCCATAACTCTCTAACCGTGAGGAATTATGTGATGTTCCATATACCATTGGAAATGACATGACAAGCACTATCCATCTAGGATATTTTCCCTGACAAATTCACTTTCCTTCATCCCATTATTCCACAGTTAAGAATGGGTTCTCTTACTCCACAAAGTGTCTTCCCATGAAGGCTTTCACCATAAGGGGACCACTTTGGAGTTCATCCATATTTACTTCTTATAAACCATGAAAAAACAATAATGATTCATATTTACATCAAACAATATTGGGTCCATTACCCAAACCTTTTTTCTATGGGGATTTCTTCAAGGGTTGACGTCAATGACAACCAACCTTAATCAACAATCTCCCCCTTTGGCATTGATGGCAACACTCTGATGCAACACTGAAATCATATCACTCATGCTCCCCCTGGAACCATGCCTCTGTCCTCTACATCTGATAAATCTCTCCCCCTTTTTCATCAATGGAAAAGGTATCTTTCCATCCAGGGCTACTCCCCCTGACAGACTATCCTCTTATGGTGCTTCCTCGTGTACATCTAAGACATATAAGATAATCATTCAAAAATCATTCAAAAAGAATTCATTTTTAGAGTAGAAATAACTCCAAGTCTTTGGTGAAGATATTCAAAGGCTTCCCATGGAAGTGGTTTTGTAAATATGTCTGCCACTTGTTCTTTTGTGCCCACATACTCAACTCTAATGTTCTTTTCTACAACCTGTTCCCATAGAAAGTGATACTTGATTGGAATGTGCTTAGTCTTGGAGTGCATCATCGGGTTTTTTGAGATACTAATGGCACTTGTATTATCATAATATATTGGAATGGACTCATCATACTCAACCTGTATATCTGTCAAAGTTTGTTTCATCCAAAGAACCTGTGTACAACATGTTGCTGCT
>JASDQU010099922.1:25542-52630 GCA_032191745.1 Picea mariana
AACAATTATCGCGTTCTCGGGCCTCGGGATTGAGCAAACAAAAAACCTAGGGTCGAAAAAATGCCGAGATGCGAAACACCGAGGATGTCATAGTCACGGGTTAAAGGTCTTTGATCGTTTTTGCTTTGGACCAATATTAAAACTGAGTTCGCATTCTCGAGACTCGGGACTGGTGAATTTGAGATATAAAGTGTCCGACTTGTGAGATTATGAAATCTTAAAAAACCTTAAGGAAAGACATGCTCGCAAAAAAACGGGTCCTTCGTAAGTGATAAAGCATTACTATTCTGGCCACGAAATTTCTCTCAGAGTCTTATGATTTTTTGGAAGGAAAGGAAAAGAAAAAACAGCTCTAGATCATAAGTATCAGATTTTTCCAAATTTGTGTAAGGTGAAAAAACAGGGGCGGCTCCAACACATGTGATTCCTTTGGTGGCTTGAAATCGTGCCACCTATACAACTATCTGCATTACATATGGTCTGGATGCTGTCACATATAGTAGGCTACCAATCATTGACCTATATTTCCTCTGATCTGTAGACTTTGAATCATCATCTTTGCTCAACTTACAATTGGTTTGCATGGGAGTGATAACTGGTTTGCAATCTTCCATTCCGAACCTCTTTAGCATTTCTTTGATATACTTGGTTTGAGAAATAAAAATTCCTTGGTTGCTTTGATGTATTTGAAGTCCCGGAAAGAAGGATAGTTCTCCAAGTAACGACATTTCAAATTCATTCCGTATGTCTTTTGCAAATTTCTGGCTTAACCTGTCATCATCACTACCAAAAATAATATCATCAACATAAACTTCAATTAATAAAATATTACCTTGACTTACTTTGATGTAGAGGTTGCTATCTGCACTTCCTTTTCTGAGCCTTTCCTATTGCAGATACTTATCCAGTCTGGAGTACCATGCTCTAGTAGCCTATTTTAGACCATACAAGGCCTTCTTTAATTTACACACATAGTCTGTGTTATCCGATAACTGAAATCCTTTTGGTTGTTCAATGTAGACCTCTTCTTCAAGTTCCCCATTCAGAAAAGCTAATTTTATGTCCATCTGATATACTTTAACATTTTTGGAGCATGCATAAGCTAAAATAAAATGGATTGCTTCCATTCTGGCAACTGGGGCAAATGTCTCTTCAAAGTCAATTCCTTCAATCTGTGCATATCCTTTACATACCAATCTATCTTTGTTCCTTGTAACCTGTCCATCTTCATTCAATTTATTCCTGAAAACCCATTTTGTCCCGATCACATTCTTATTCTTTGGTCTTGGAACCAATTCCCAAGTGTCATTTTTCTCTATTTGATCCAATTCTTCATCCATGGCCTTATTCCAAAATTCATCCTTGTTGGCTTCTTCAAAACAATTTGGTTCAATTGTAGATAAGAGTGCTAGGTGTGTTTGTTCTGGTGAACGTATTTTTCTTCTAGTCTCAACTACTGCATCTTTGTTTCCAATAATCTGATCTGAAGGATGATTCTTTTATACTCGTTTGCTAGGTGTCTTTGGAGATACCTGCTAAACTTGCTCTTTTACTTCTGTCAGATTCTCTTCATCTTCCTCTTCTTCTTCTTTCTCATCTTCTTCTTCAAAAAGTTGTTCCATTGATTTGTTTTCTTATTTCTTTTATTATGGTCTGCCTGTTTCATCAATTGCTATGTTGATGCTTTCCACAACTTTGTTTAATCTTATATTGTAACACTTGTATGCTTTCCTTGTACTTGAGTAACCAACAAGTATTCTTTTATCCACATGAGAGTCAAACTTTCCCATTTTGCCATCTTCTCTTTTGATGTAGCATTTGCTTCCAAAAACTATGAAGTGCTTCACATTTGTTGGTCTTCCTTTCCATAGCTCGTAGGGAGTTTTATCAGTGTTGTTTCTAAACATTACTATGTTTTGAATGTGAACTGTTGTATGCAACTCCTGTGTCCAAAAAATATCTATCAACTTTGAATCCATTATCATTGTTCAAGCCATTTCTTGTATTGTCCTATCCTTTCTTTCAACAACTCCATTCTATTGAGGTGTCCTAGCGACGGAGAATTGTCTTTTTATTCCATGATTGTTGCAGTAGTCCATAAATTCCTTTGAGGTAAATTCTCCTCCATTATCCGATCTTAAGCATTTGATTCTTGAATCCATCTCATTTTCAACCATTTCCTTGTAGATCTTGAAATTTTCAAAAGCTTCTGATTTGTTCTTGAGAAAGCAAACTACAGTCATTCTTGTATTATCATCAACTAATAACATAAAATATCTTTCACCTTTTAAGCCTTTTGTTTTAGTTGGTCCAACTAGATCAGTATGCACAATATCCAGTGGTTTTGTTGTTGAATATTCCTTTGATTTGAACCTAGTCTTTGTTTGCTTTCCTTGTTGGAAATGCTTGCATAAAGTGTTGGTTGGTTTCATGATCTGGGGCATTTATCTGACTGCTTCTCTTTTGCTGACTTTGACAAGGTTATCAAAATGCATGTGACCCATTCTTCTGTGCCATATCCAACTTTCATTTTCTTTTTTTAGACAACACTTTTCATTTCCAATTTCACTTAACACATATATGTTGCTTGAAGTTTTTACAGCTGTAGCAACCAATTTCCCTGAACCTTCTTTTCTTATCTCACACTTTTGTGAATCGAAATTAACTTGATGACCTTGGTCACACATTTGACTCATGCTTAAAAGATTATGTTTCATATCTTCTACTAGTAGAATATTTTCTTCCTTTTCATTATTGTTCCCAATTCATATTGTGCCTTTTCCAATGATTTTGGATGAATAATCATTTCCAAAAGAGACTGATCCATCTCTTTCCTTTCATAATGTAAGAAACTTGTCTCTATCAACTGTCATGTGTTTTGAACATCCACTGTCAACATACCAACCACGTTTCTTCTGTTTAGCTTGTAGAGCGGCTATGCATTCTTCATTGCTATACTAATCTTGCTTTCTTATCCATGTCATTTTATGAGGTTCTTGTTTGTGACTCTGTTGAGGTTCTTTAGGAGGGACTGTCATTCTGCAATTTTTGACCATGTGTCCAAAATTGTTACATTTGTAACATTCCACGTCAGTGCTCAAGGATTCAAACCTATTGTAACTTCTTCTCTGTGTTTCACTGGGTCTTCTTGAATAACCCCTTTGTGTATGGCTCTTAGAATAGTTATTGTTCCTGTTGTTAGCTCTACAATTTACAGCTTTATGTCCAAAATTATTACAATCATAACATAAAAAAAAAAATATAGTTTGATACCTGGTAGTTGAAGATGTTATGAAAAGAGGTGCTCTTATGAATCCTTCTTCTTCTTGAGGCCTGTCTATCTATTGTTGATTCTGAAATCCAAATCTTCTCGATGGAGGAGTGTCGCTGTAATCTTCCTTGTATATCTTTTTATCCCCTTTGATTGTTTCTGCATAAATTTTGGATTTGTTTCTTGCTTTGTTGTTTTGGAGATTGATCCCTTTTCTGTCTGATTGTATCCAAGTCCGAACTTGTCAAGATAATACTTTTGACTGTTGATAATGTCATCCGGAACTTTTGAGCTATTCTGCATGTTTTTCTTTTGAATATTCTTTCTTAGTGTGACAATCTCTGCTTCCAGGTTTCCAATGATCCTTTCCTTTCCTTCTAGTTGTTGTTTGAGTTCTTCTTCAATTCTTTTATCTTCTTCTATTTGAACCTTCAATTTTGTGATCATTTGTTCTAGTTCTTGAGTGTATTTTTTCTTATCTAGTTATACTTGTAGTTTCTTGTTTTTTTTCTTTTCTCTTCTGATAACTTCTATGGCACTCATTAATTCTTCTTGGAAGTCAACTTCTTCTTCTTCAATTTCTTCTTCATATGTTTCTTTATATTCTTCTTCGGAGTCTTCTTTATTAGAGTCTTCTACTGCCATGAATAGAACTCTCCCTATTTTATTGTCACTAATTTCATCTTCATATGATGATGAGATGTCTTCTTTGGTGCAAAAGTTTTTCTTGAAAACTTTCTTTGTAGTTCTTTTACCTTTATATGTTTGTCTTCCTTTTGAGTAACCTTCATCATTTCTCTTTTTCTTATGAGGAAATTTGTTAGAAAAATGACCAATACCATCACAATTAAAGCAAATTAAAGGAAGCTTACCTTTGTACCTACCGTTGGTTCCCTTGTTCAGTCTTTTGATGAAGTTGGCCACTTCTTCATCATCTTCTGAGACGTCGTTGTTGCTGCTATATTCTTCTTGTTCCTTTTTCTTTTGCTTTGATCTTTTGGATTCTTTGAAGGCTGCTTCTTTTACATCTGGATTTTCCTATTCAGTTCTCATCTCATATGATGTGAAGATTCCATGCATTTCATCCATGCTTATTGAGTTTAGATCCTATCTTTCTTCTAGTGTTGATATCTTAGGGTTAAATCTCATAGGAAGAGATCTTAGTACCTTTTGAACAATTACATATTCTTCGATTTCTTCTCCCAATCCTATGATTGCATTCATTATTTCATCGACTCATAAGAAGTAGGCTATGACATCTTCATCTTCCTTCATTTTTAGTTGTTCGAACTGACCTCTGTAAGTTTGAAGCTTTTCTTCTTTGACTTTTGAATCTCCTTCATAAATATTTCGAAGCTTGTCCCAAATCTCTTTATCAGATTTACAATGTGCAACTTTGGTGAATATCGTATCACTAAGACCATTCAAAAGTGCATTTATGGATTTGGAATTATTCTCACCAAGTTTTACTGCTTTTTCATTTGTTGGTGGAACTGTTGGTGCATTGTATCCATCTACAATTGATTGTCAAACTTGAAATCCCTGTGCCTATATATATTCCTTCATCCTTATGCTCCAAAAATCATACTTATGTCCATCAAACTATGGTATTCCATTTTTATACGATTTGGTACTCTCCATGATCTACCTTTCAATGGTTAAACTAATTTATGAAGAAACCTGATCTGATACCAATTGTCAGATTACTGAGAGGGGGGGTGAATCAGTAATAGCGTATTTATAATCATTTTTCTTCAAATGTTATATCAATGTAGAATTATTATCCAATAATGAGCAGTAATAAATAAACAATCACACACATACACAGTACACCAGTGTTTTACGTGGAAACCCAAATCGGGAGAAAACCACATAATGTTTTTTCTTATATGTTTTGAAGAATTACATTCATTGGAAGCACCAACTTCCTTTGTTTTCCAGCTGCAACTGGAAGGAGGCTCCAACCCCCTAGTTTCTTAGGATATAACCTGAGGGAAGCTCTAACTCCCCAATTCTCTGGCTACAACCCCCAATGTTCTCCGGCTACAACCCGAAGGTGGCTACAACCACCTGTCCTTGCCCCGTCCTGCCACCCAGAAGTAGAAGTAGAATGATGGAACCACTATCACACTATCACTATGAGATATACCACTATAAACTTGTACCAATAAATTTGAACCATACATCAACCATGCATCAACCTGTACCTAAACCTGTAATCAACCTGTACCATAAACAAGTGCATCAACCATGCACCAACCTGTAATCAACATGTACCATAAACAAGTGCATCAAACCATGTACCAATTATGTACCAATCATGTGTCAAATACTTATCAGCTATGACTCATCAATATGTACCAACATCATCAACTATACACCTCATGTATGTGCACCAACTCATCAACTACTTGTCTCAACCATGTACTCAACATGTACCACAATCAAAAGCCCTCATCAATTTCATCATCCAAATCTGATTTGTAGCTCTATAATAGACCTAGTGTATATGATCACATTCCTTCAAACCTTCCTTAACTTTAAAAACAAGATACTAGCATTTTCATCAAACTTTTCTTTAGTCTCACATGCCTAGTTTTGGATTAGTCAACAACCCTAACTTGAAGTAATCATACCTTTGAACCTGTAATGTATAAAGATATGAAACTAATACACGATGTTCTTCAGTTTGTTTAATGCAATTCCTCCATGTTTCACTACTTGGAACCTCTCAAAAAAGGAGTTATACAAAAATGGCATACCTTGTTGAATTCTGGCTTATTCTAGAGAGCGACCTTGTAGGGCGTGCCCCACACAAAATATTTGATGAAATGATATGAAACTATTACACATCATACTAAAGATGGTACCCTAACCAAAAAATTTTGTCTCACTAAATTTGGATCTATTATAAAGAAGTTATGACATTTTAACCCGAAACACCTGATTTTAACTAGTTTCAGGACTAGCCACAAACCCTATTTTCCACGGAGTGTAACTCCCAAAATACAATGAC
The DNA here is from genome assembly GCA_032191745.1 of Picea mariana. Lineage (NCBI taxonomy): Eukaryota > Viridiplantae > Streptophyta > Pinopsida > Pinales > Pinaceae > Picea > Picea mariana. The sequence goes on from JASDQU010099922.1 coordinate 31,830, forward strand.
CCACAAGCTGAATTTTCAAGAACATATACTTGGATATGTTTCCTCACTTTCATAGCAATTTCAGGATCTGAATCATTATAGAAAAAAGGTTATAGCGAAAATGGTGAGATGACCTGTAAATAACATACCTTGGAAAGCACCATGAAAAGAATTTATCCTTCCTTGCATTTCGGCCTTCTTTTCTTCACTTTTCTTAGAAATTCGGCTTAGATATCCTTTGATTACCTCAAACACCTATAGATATTCAATATTCTCAAGTTTGATTCAAATAAGATATCCTTGGCTCTTTTTTATACTCTCCAAGTAGCTTCCTTAAAAACATCTTCTAGGTCACTTGACCCACTTTCCTTATTTTAGGGTTGGGTCCACTTTTAATTTCTCCATTAAATTTATTATTGAAACAATTGATTTTGTATTCACTTTGAATTATAATAAAATCATTACTTCAATTTATTATTTACCTTTTAAAATCTCTTAAACCACTTTGATTACTTTGACCTTTTGGGGCTTCTAGATGACATATGAGGGTCCTCCAACTTCGTAAGGCCATAACTCTCAAACTGTGAGGGGTTATGTGACGTTCTACATACCACCATAAACAACATGACATGTACTATCCATATAGAATAGTCTTATCTGAAAATATATCATAACTCATACTGTTACCCATCAAACAAACTTGGGTCCATTACCCAAACCTGGGGTCTCCAACTTCTCATGGCCATAACTCTCTAACCATGAGGAATTATGTGGCGTTACACATACCACCAGAAATGACATGACAAGCACTATCCATCTAGGATATTTTCCTTGACAAATTCACTTTCCTTCATCTCATTATTCCACAATTAATCATGGGTTTTCATACTCCACAAAGCGTCTTCCCGTGAAGGATTTCACCATAAGGGGACCACTTTGGAGTTCATCCATATTTATTTCTTATCAACCATGACAAAAAAATAACGAGTCATATTTACATCAAACAATATTGGGTCAATTACCCAAACCTTTGTGCTACGGGGCTTTCTTCAAGGGTTGACATCAATGACAACCAACCTTAATAAACATTAGTTTTCACCTAAACAAATTCATTTTCTAGCTGTCAAAAGGATATTCAGATATTTGAAAGAAACAATGAACTATGGACTATAGTATCCTAGGAGTCAGAATTTTCAATTCTCTGTCTATTCAGATGATGATTGGGTTAACTACATGGATGGAAGGAAAAGCATGAGTGGAGGTCCATTCTTTTTAGGAGATCCTCTTATAGCATGGTTGAGCAACAAGAAAGGTTCCATTTCCTTATCGACTACTGAAGATGATTACATAGCACTTGCCACTTGTTGTACCCAAGTATAGTGGATGATTTAGAAACTTGCAGACTTGGACGTAAAGTATATTGTACCGATCCCAATTCATTGTGATAATACTAGTGTAATCGATGTGTCAAAGAATCCTGTATTCCACTCCAAGACCAAGCACATCCCCATAAAATACCATTTTCTGAGAGAACGGGTCACCAATCAGATTGTTCAGGTTCATTACATTCCAACCATAGAAAAAATTGTAGACATCTTTACTAAACCCTTAGCCAAGATACCATTTGAATATCTCCATCAAACGTTGTGTGTCATCCCCCCTCTCACCTAAGAGAGTCCATCCTATAAGGGGGATTATGTGTTGGTTGAATATCTGATACCTATGAAAAGTAATGCAATAGCTCAGGGGGATCATGTTTTCTTTGACATTGATGTCAAAGGGGGAGAAAAGGTCTAGTATGGATGCTACAGTTGGAGTTCTAAGAAGAATAGTGCAGCCTTTCAAGGTTTCCATCAATGCTAAAGGGGGAGATTGTCAGCATATTTTATAGGAAGAGTGTGCTTGTCATTGATGGGAAGAAAAAAAATGATGATGGAAAACAAGAAAATCATAATCTCAAAGGAGGAGTGAACAACATGCAGAAATCAAAGATTGGAAGGAAAAGCGTAAGCTCAAGGTGAGAAGACTCAACAACCGTCCGATCAAGAAATCGACCATGTTTATCGTCTCATTTTACAGACATCGGTCATATGAGTGACCATGGGATTAAGGATCATTAGAGGATCATGATCGTCCGATATGCAAGCCAGATCAACGACAGGGATGAATTGCAGGGAGTGAAAGGAGAATTAAACAACTCGCTATTTCTAATCCTACAATTGGTCTAGATCGTCATATATCATAGACTCGAATATCGATGACTGTGTTTGATCCATAAAAAAATCAGTTTAATTCATATCAAGTCCTAACCATAGGATATGCAATCACCATATCAACGACATGGATAGATTGCAAAGATTGAAACGATAATTAAACAACTCGCTAGTTCCAATCCCACAATTGATCTAGATTGTCAGATCTTGTAGAATTGGATATTGATGATTGTGGTTGATCCAACAAGAGATCATATTAAGTTAGATTGAGTTGCGACCGTCGGATGCGCAATTGCCAGATCAACGACAGGGATAGATTGAGGAGAACGAAAGAAGAATTAAAGATCATGCTATTTCCAATCTCGCAATTACTGAGGACTTTCATATCTTATAGCCTCAAATATCGACGATTGTGGTTGACTCACCAACAATGCACAACTTCAAATTGTAGAGTTTTGGTGACGAGTTAAATCACCCACAAGTTATGGTTCCGCAATCATCCTTGATCATTGATCTTCTTGGATTGTCTTCACAACCATTCGATCACATTTTAGTGGAAGGATAGGATAAGCTAAATGGGTTGAGAGTTTGATTATCCAAATACCTCTCATCCATCAAGTCAAACCTGAATTCCCATCAGTCGTCGAATAATTTTGAGTGGAAGGATAGGAAAAGCAAGGTAAAATATATGAGTTCTCACTTATCTTAATACCCGTTATCCATCAGATCAATTCAAGTGGAAGAACATGATAAGATAGAAAAGATGCATCCTAGATAGATCGATCCATCTATCTAAGAACATGATCGATGAACATCATTCACTTCAGATATAAAGAGCCAATAAGGTTACACTTCAGAAAATTTGAGATTTGAAAAACCCGAAGCCTAAAGAGCCAGAAATCTGAAATGAATAAGTACCATCAGATATGGAAAACATATGATGACCGTTAGATTAGGGAGACCTACGTCAACAGATTACATCAACAAACCTCAAAAGAAAGGACATGTTGCAGACCATGTCATTAAAGGACATGTGTCAGACCATGTCATCAAAGGACATATATGGAAGACCACATCAGTAAAGGACATATGTGGAAGACCACGTCAGCAAAGAACATATGTGGCAGACCACGTCAGCAAGGACACGAGTCGTCCGATATGAAATATCACTTCGGGTGTATTCTCATCCATCGATCTACTCCAGTGGAAGGAATACATAAGTTGAAATATCTGAAGTCCAGAGACCCAAAGGAGATCTCGACTATCAATCTGATGTTGGGTGCACTCTCAACCATTGATCAAGATACAGTGGAAGAATAACGTAAGTATAATAGCCAAAGACCCAGAGTAAAAGGAGGCCATCTGTTAGCGTCAGAAGTCACTCCTGGATTGCTTGTAGGAGCAGATCTCGACACACATCATATTAATGTCACGATTTGTTTATAAAGGGATGATCAAATGGAGATAAAGACTCGAGGAGATATCATTCTAACTTAGGGACTGGGTCTAGCATGTATGGGACAAAAAAGGTCTTGATCTAACTTCAGCCAGTGGGTTGATTTAAAAGATGAGAAGGTGGAAGACTTAGTAAGGAGGATGGACAAACTACTTTGGGCAACAGGCTTTCAGCAGCATGCAAAAGAAAGACTCTGAATGCAAGATCCTCTTGGTTCAGGGTCTCAGGAAACTGACAGGGGACTTGACTGGATTCGCCAATTCCAAGTCGCTCAGCGTTGGGAAAATCACAAGAACTGATTATAAATGACGTAACTGTTACAGTGATCCAACCTACATCATCCTATAACAACTACAGCTCGATTGGATCCTCCAATTCTGAGTTGTTCTAACACAGTTTAACAAAGACATAAAAGAAACTAGCATTCATAAGACAAGAAGTCTCAGAAGTTCATACATAACCAGAGTATCAGTGCTTCATTAAAGCTTTTCAACCGGGAGCTTTTCTCAACCATCGATAGATACAAAAATGGCGAAACCACCTTCATATACTCAAAACAACAACAACAACAGAATCGAGACGTTGCATTAAACACATTGTGTCTGCATGGCTTCTGACAATCTGTGACTACCATCTCTGAATGATCATGCAACTATGGTAGACATAATCCTACTCCTGACAGTTTCATGGGTGAATCAGCGTGCCTTTAATTCATCGCTGGACTTTCCCATTATGGTGGAGGCGATGTCCAACCACTTTTAACTACCTCAATAACTGCTGCACTGGGATTGAGGATGGCCTAGCCAACTCGGCACTTCTGCGACGTGGAAGACCCTTCGCGCTGCCACCTAGATCAGCTGAACGGCCTGATGGATAGGCGAGGGGGGCCAGCGCGAGGAATGGGGTGCATAACGGGAGTGGTGGCACCAAGACCATGAGGGTGTGATAAGAGGGACGTGGCGTGAGAGGGACGACAGAGGAAGACACATGGCGGAAGATAATAGGCGAAGGGGGCAGGAACTGAGATATAATGGGCACGCTTTTAGTGGGAGGCTGACGTGGAAAAGAGCGGGACACCTGGCAGGCAGTAAGTGGAATATGAGAGTGGAAAGGGACCACACGGACCAGAAGAGGGGAGATGGACAGATGTCGGAGGATGAGGAAGGGGCTAAAGGGCACAAGCCTCATTGCACGGCCAAGAAGAGAACAGATGGCACAAAAGACTACATGACAGGGAAGGGGCCCATGTTGGTTAAACACAGAAGGACAGGGGATGCCCAGGTTGCCTGTGCGTCGTTGATCTGGGCGCTCGAATTGCAGCCGTTGGAGAGATGCACCTCCGATTCTGGACCCCCCCCCTCTGCTTAAAGGTATAAAGGCGGGGGGGGGGTCTGGAATCACCCTGTGTGCCGTTGATCTGGGCGCTTCGATCATGACCGTTGAATAGGTGCACCCCCGATTCCGGAAACCCCCTTCCGCTTAAAGGTAGAAAGGCAGAGGGGCTCGAGAATCCGATGCGTGCCGTTGATCCGGGTGTGCGAGATCTAGCCGTCCAAAATTTATTTCTAATTAGGCATGGATTCATTTGCATCCTGGACTTAGGACAAGTGGGGTTTCAACCCCTTCTTTTTCATTTTACCCTTGTTACGGGAAATAACGCTAACATTTGGCTCCATGGGGGATAGATTCGTCCCTGTGATGCTCTAAGAACACTTTTGTAGACTCAGTGCCTTGTTGTTGGGCTATGGAGTCATCTATTAAAATGAAAACAAAAACAATATTTACAAGGCAAAAGAGCCGACTGTGGCTCACAAAAAACATTTTTTCAAGAAATGCCCATTTACTGGGCCACTAAAAACTTCTTTGCCTTCCAGATCCTGCAGCCTGTAAGTGTTGTTTGAAAATACTTCAAGGATCTTAAAAGGCCCAAACCAGAGGGCATCAAACATACTGTGCTTGACCCTATCCTACCTAGGTGCATCCCATTTGAGCACCAGATCACCCTACTCGAATTCTTCCTTTCTGCTCTTCCTGTCAAAATCCTGCTTGATCTTCTGTTGATGATTGTAGGCCCTGTTCATGACCCATTCCCTAATCTGCTGTATTTCCACCATTTGATGAATCCTTCTAACCATATGGTCGGGCTCTCCTTCAATGTCCTGGAGGAACTTTGCCACAGATAAAGTGAGCTGAGTGGGGAAAACAGCCTTTGTTCCATAAACAAGTTGAAAGGGTGAGATGCCTAGGGACTTCTTTGTTGTCACTCGATCATCCCATAGTGCATATTTGAGCTTCGAATCCCAAGCTCTTTTATTGTCTTCCAATAATTTCTTAATGAGATTGATCAGGATTTTATTGGAAGACTCTGCCAGTCCATTTCCCTGAGGATAATAGGGGGTAGAGTGAATCAGTGAAATATCGAACTGTTCACAGAACTTGACCAGAGGCTCAGACCTGAAGGGGGAGGAATTGTCAGTGACGATCTTGCTAGGGCAGCCAAATCTGGCTATGATGTCTTCTAGGAAGCTGATAATTACTTTGTGAGAAGTGCTTCTGGTGGGGACAGCTTCTATCCATTTGGTGAAATAATCTGTCACAGTCAGGATCCATCTATGCTGGCCACTTGAGGGAGGATGAATTTCTCCAATAAAGTCCAATCCCCACTGCTGAAAGGGTGATGAAACTACTACAGGCTTTAATGGTAGAGACTTGAGCTGCTTCTTTCCTGAGAACTTCTAGCATTTGATGCAAGCTTTGATTTCTCTGCAGACATCAAGGAATAAAGTGGGCCAGTAATACGCAGCTCGGAGGATCTTATGGGCTGTGGTCTTCCAAAAATGATGACCCCCACAAAGGCCACTGTGGAAATCAAATGTGATCTGCTGGGCTTCTTGTGGGTCCAGACACATTAAAAATACCCCTAAAGGGTCTTTCCAGTACAAGGTTTGTCCGACGAGGCAATACCTGACCGCCTTGAGCTTTAGAGCTCTTGCCTTGTTTTTTTCCATTCCATCAGGAGGCCTCAATTCTTGCAGAAAATACAAGATATCCTTGTACCAGGGACATGCTGCTAGTAATAAGGTGGTCTGAGAATTCTTGCTGGATGACTCAGCTTGCTCATTGATGAAGTTAATCCCCAAAGCTTTGCAATTGGATTCAGCCAGCAACATGGCCAAACCTTGCCCCTTTATCAACTTGGTGGGCTTAATCTCCAGATCAAATTCTAGGATCTTGGCGATCCATTTACCTCTTCTTCCATCTAAGTCAGACTGTATAAGAATATCCTTCACAGAGGTTGAAGGAACATATGTAGTGATTTTTGAGTGCAAGACATACACTCTGAAATCTTTGAGAGCTTTCACCAGGGCATAGGCCTGCTTCTCCATGATCTTGTACCAGATTTCTGCATCTCTCAATGCCTTGTTGTAGAAGGCAATAGGTTTCTCTTGTCCTTGATCATTTTTCTACAACAAGACTGCTGCTACTATATCATGAGAAGCAAAAGAAAAAATCAGGAAATCTTTAGAATAATCAGGATTGATTAGCACAGGTGCCTCAGTCAGTGCTCTCTTTATTTGGGAAAAATATTCCTTGGGTTTAGTAGTCCATTTTACTTCATTTCCCTTCCTGAGAATGGTTGTGATGTGTTTCACCAACTCAACAAAATTAGAGATGAATATCCTCAGGAAATTTATCTTCCCCAAAAAGGCCTAAACTTCCTTCTTAGATCTGGGAAGTGACAGGGTTTGAAGTGCTTCTACCCTGCCAGGGTCAATCCTTACTCCCTCTACTGACACTATATGGCCTAATAGCTTCCCTTCATTCATTGAAAATAGAGATTTCTTCGGATTTAGGGAAAGGCCAAACTTGCGACACTTCAAAAAAACTTTTCTCAGGTGGCAGCAGTGTTCTTGGTCAGACTTGGAGAAGACTGTTATGTCATCCAGATAGATCACCACAAACTTGTCTTTCTCCCTGATGAAGGCTATGTCCATGGCCGGCTGAAATGTTGCTCTTGCATTCATCAGTCCGAAAGGCATTTTGGCATACATGAATGTGCCCCAAGGAGTGGTGAATGTCGTTTTTTCCCTGTCCTCAGGCATGACTGATATTTGATTGTAACCAGAAAAAACATCAATCATGGATATTCTAGATGCGCTAGTGACCTTCTGCAATATGTGTTCCATGTTGGGTAGGGGATAGTTGTCCTTCCTGGAGCTCCTATTCAGGTTCCTAAAATCAACGCAGAGTCTGATTTCCCCACTTTTCTTTCTTACCGGAACCAAATTGGCCACCCAATCGGAATATCTCAAGGGGACAATGATTTGGGCATCTAGCAGCTTCTTCACTTCTTTCTCCATGACAGGTAGCAGCATGGGATTTATTTATCTCAGCTTCTGCTTGAATGGATTAGCCTCTTCTTTCAGTGGGATCTTGTGCTCAATGACTGATGTGTCATATGTCTTGAGGTCTTCATAGGTCCATGCAAACACATCAACAAACTCTCTCAGCAACTTGGTATACTCAACCCTCTTCTCCTTGGTCAAACTCCTTGACAGCTTGACAAACTTAGGCTCCTCTAGTGTGTTAATGTTGCACTCAACTGTGTCATCATCATCACCCGAAACTCTCCCCTTTATTGCCACATCATTCCCATCAAACAATCTTTCTAATGGGACCAGTCCCCTTGGAATGTGATTGCTAGGCAACTGAATAATGTCATGCTTTGTTATTTTACTCAGCAACTCACCCCCATCAGACCTTTCCTCAGAGATGGAGTCTTGGTCGATATGCATTTCTGAGAATTCTTCAATAGTCTCCAAGAACTTTTTGATCTCGAGATCATCATCAAACACCTTCCAATGTTTGATGTTGTCGGGTATGGAGGCCCTGTATTTTACTTCTACATCATACTTCAGCTTGGGCGGAAAGGGTACTTTGAAATTGCTTACTGATGTAGCCAAAGAATCTGCCACTGTGTTCTCTTCACTTGGGATGAAAGAAATGTTAAATACTGAGAAGAAGCCATCAATTAGGTCCCATACCTCATTTCTATAAATCCTAAGTCGAGGATGCTTGGCCTGATAAGCATTTCTGATCTGCTGCACTACCAAATCTGCATCTCCAAACGCTACTACCTCCTTGATTCCCATTTCCCTTGTAGCTCTTAATCCTAGGATGAGAGCTTCATACTCTGCCACATTGTTGATAGCTTCAAATTCTAATTTGTATGACAGAGATGTGGTTTCCTGAGCAGGTGACACAAAAACCACTCCAGCTCCAGCACCTTCCCTGGAGGAGGCTCCATCAAAGAACATTTTCCAGACGGGGGTGATGGAGGGAGGAAATTTAGGGGAAATGGTAGGCTACTTTCTGAGTTTGAGAGGAGGATCGGGAGCATGGGTGAGCTGTGGTAAACTGGAGCCTAAATCAGTGTCCAAGGCAAAGATGGGATGATAGGTAGGGTTGGCTTCATCACTGATTATGTAGGCCAGTTGGGCTTCCCTGTATAGTCTTCTATGCTCTCCTCCAAACACTGGGATAGTAGCATATGTAAGGTCCATCTGCAAGGTTCCCCCTAGTCTTTTTATCCAAGATCTTGACAATAGCATACCGAACTTGGGGGGAACATCAAACACTACAATATCCATGACCACACCCTTCATGGGCAACTGAAACAATGTCACAACCAGGTCTTTAATGACTCCAATACACTGAAATCTCTTGGAGTCAAAAGAATAGAGGTCATGATAGGCTCGGGTGACTTCTAGTCCTAACTCTTCCATGACAATTTTGGGCCTGAGGTTGTGAGAATCCCCTGAATCCATCAAGCAGTTGTGTAGCACTTTATCATGTATGTTTAAGGATGTGTAGAAGGGAGGGGATGAGTCATCTCTATCTTCTACCATGGGACCCAGGACAACTGTTGTCTTTTCATCTTGGAGGTTTATGGAATCTGAGGGAGGGCATGAGGCTTCAGATTTCAAAAGCTCAGAGAAGCGCTTTTTGAACTCTTCGTGTTTTATTAGCTTGGTGAGGGGCACAGGGATTCTGATCTTTTGAATTTCATGCTCGAAATTAAAAGAAGATGTAAGCTTTGGGAATTCTCTTATTTCAGGAACATGATTGTGGACAACAGGAGAGAGGGGTTGAGGCTTCTTACCTCTATGACTGTCTACTACTTCATTAGCAGGTTTCTCTATTCTAGTGGACTGCTCAGGAACATCAGGTGCTATTGTCTTTTTGTTGGATCTCAGGTTGTACCTGCCTCGGCCACCGCTAACCTTGTCTCCCTTGCTCAATTCATTTAGCTGACTATCCATGAGAGACTCTTCGTAAGCTTTTTGAGTGAGATGAGGAAAAGGAGGAGTGTCTTCTAAGCAGTGGATTTCAGGATCAAGCTCATATATTTCTCTTTCTTCCTCATCAGTCACCAAATTGTTCTGAAAAAGGGGCCTGAATCCTCTGGTCTTCTCTGTCTCTTCCCCTTTCTTTATGCATAGTCAGGGGAGCGATATTATTCGGCCTTCTGAAACATCCTTTATTTTAGGTTCCCTGTAGGCCTTTGTACATATACTTCCTTTCCACCTTCAGTCTCTCCATTTCTTCAGACATAAACTTCATCATCTTGGTCAGTTCATCCACTTGAGGGTGGGGTACCGATGAGCCAGAAGTCAAGGCTTCAGATTTTCCCTTTCTTCTGTCTGCGTCAGCTTTGTTCCTGAGTCTGTCAGCTGCCAATATGTTGGATTCTACTTCTATGGTCGCATATTGCATCTGAGCTAAGGAGGTGGCTCTTCTTTCTCTCAATAGAAGGCAGAAATCTGGGTCGAATGCACCAGCATAGAAAATTTGGGCAGAGGCTTCTGAGGGCTTTATCTCTGCAAGAATTATATTGTACATGTTATTAAATCTTTTGGAGAAGTCAGAGACAGATTCTCCTTCCATTTTCTGCAGAGACCCAAACTCTGTCATGTAATACATGAAATCCTTCTTATCTTCCCACTGCCTCAGGAAAGCACTATCCAGGGCTTCAATTCCAACAATAGATCTAGGGGCCAGTCCCCTGAACCATTTCCTCACCTCGCCATCCAGGCTCTGGACAAAGACTCTCATCTAGACATATTCATTCTCAATGTTTAGGTTGTCTGCAAAACTATAGAAAGAATCCAAGTGCTCTTCTGCAGTTACATCCCCTTCCCCAGTGAACTTGGGCATGTATTTCAAGTAATCTCCAACAGGGAGAGGATTCATAGGATGGGGTAGGATTAAGGGAGCATATCGGGCAGCGATTATGGCATCCATTCTATTTGGAGGGGGATTAGCACCAACCATAGGGATATTAGGTGGAGGAGAACTTGGAGGAGGAGTTCGTTAAGGGGCTACTGGGAATGAGTCTCGAAGTGGAGTGGGAAACAAGAGAGGATTCAAGGAGAAGGCTAATGATCTCAAGCCAGCAGGAGCTCCTCCTTGTGCAGGAGTGGGGAAATCTTCTGTAGTCCCAGGTCTACGCCAAGGAACAACTTCAGAGGAGAGGGGAGTGACAAGAATTTCTCCCTCCAATCCCAGACCAGGAGGGGAAAACTCAGCAGGAACACTCCCAAAATTCAAGAAATGAGAAACCTCTGAAGGAGGTCTATTAAGGAACTGAGGAGGAGAAAAAGGAGTTCTCACAGAAGGAGATGGCAGATTACATGTTTCAGCGATGGAAACTTCTTTTGCAGATCTCTTTCCTCTTCTGAGAACCACCTCTGGGTCAGCTTCAGGTGTAGCTAGAGGTAGTTGTGGATGAGACCGTGTGTGTCTGCCTCTGAAAGCCATAATTAATAGAGTAGGTTCTCCCTAGCGGAGTCGTCACAATTGAGTCGCCAGGTGCACAGTAGAAATCTTGATAATTTTGATATTTGATGCACATTCAGAATCAGTTGATCATTGTCGTGCAATCCCGGGGAAAATATTCACCTTCGTCCCTGGCAACGACGCCAGAAATGTTAGCGTTAGAAGTCACTCCTGGATTGCTTGTAGGAGTAGAGCCCGACACCCATCAGATTAATGTCATGATTTGTTTATAAAGGGATGATCAAATGGAGATAAAGACTCGAGGAGATATCATTATAACTCAGGGACTCGGTCTAGCATGTATGGGACAAAAGAGGTCTTGATCTAACTTCAGCCAATGGGTTGATTTAAAAGATGAGCAGGTGGAAGACTTAGTAAGGAAGATGGACAAACTGCTTTGGGCAACAGGCTTTCAGTAGCATGCAGAAGAAAGACTCTGAATGCAAAATCCTCTTGGTTCAGGGTCTCAAGAAACTGACAGGGGACTTGACTGGATCTGCCAATTCCAAGTTGCTCAGTGCTGGGAAAATCAAAAGAACTGATTAGAAACGATGTAACTGTTACAATGATCCAACCTACATCATCCTATAACAGCTACAACTCGACTACATCCTCCAATTCTGAGCTGTTCTAACACAGTTTAACAAAGACATAAAAGAAACTGGCATTCATAAGACAAGAAGTCTCAGAAGTTCATACATAACCAGAGTATCAGTGCTTCATTAAAGATTTTCAACCAGGAGCTTTTCTCAACCATCGATAGATACAAAAATGGCGAAACCACCTTCATATACTCAAAACAACAACAAAAACAGAATCGAGACGTTGCATTAAACACATTGCATCTGCATGGCTTCTGACAATCTGTGGCTGCCGTCTCTGAATGATCGTGCAACTATGGCAGACGTAATCCTATTCCTGTCAGTTTCATGGGCGAATCGACGTGCCTTTAATTCATCGCCAGAATTTCCCATTATGGCGGAGGCGATGTCCAACCACTTTCAACTACCTCAATAACTGATGCATTGGGATTGAGGATGGCCCGGCCAACTCGACACTTCTGCGATGTGGAAGACCCTTCGCGCTGTCACCTGGATTAGTTGAACGTCCTGATGGATAGGCGGGGGGGGGGCAGCGCGAGGAATGGGGTGCATAATGGGAGTGGTGGCACAAATACCATGAGGGTGTGATCAGAGGGATGAGGCGTGAGAGGGACGACAGAGGAAGACACATGGTAGAAGATAATAGGTGGAGGGGGTAGGAGCTGAGATATAATGGGCACGCTTTTAGTGGGAGGCTGACGTGGAAAATAGCGGGACACTTGGCAGGTGGTAAGTGGAAGATGAGAGGGGAAAGGGACCACACGGACCAGAAGAGAGGATATGGACAGATGTCGGAGGATGAGGAAGGGGCTAAAGGGCGCGAGCCTCATCGCATAGCTAGGAAGAGAACAGATGGCACAAAAGACTAGATGATAGGGAAGGGGCCCACGTTGGTTAAATGTAGAAGGATAGGGGATGCCCAGGTTGCCTGTGTACCGTTGATCCAGGTGCTCAAATTGCATCCGTTGGAGAGATTCACCTCCGATTCCAAACCCCCCCCCTCCACTTAAAGGTNATCCGGGCACATGAGATCCATTCGTCCAGAATTGATTTCCAATTAGGCATGGATGCATTTGCGTCCCGGACTTAGGACAAGTGGGTTTTCAGCCCCTTCTTTTGCATTTTACCCTTGTTATGGGAAATATCACTAACACCATCCATCTCAACGGTTGATTAAGTGTTGTTCATTAGAATAATCCTTGTAAGAATTAAATATGACGATTGATTCATTTCGCGAAATAAATATAAACCATTCGATCTCTTTGGGAAATCAGATTTGGAAGTTTTGAAAGGTTTCAAACCCAAAAGTTATGAAGGGAGAAATGTTGAAGTTATGATAGTCGTCCATTTTAGGAGATTGAATCGTGACCATTGAATTGATAAGTGCTCAAGCGCTCGTTAAGCCTAGTGTCTAGTCACCACCATTGGTCATGTGAGATAAGATATTTAAATAAGATATAATCCGACGGCACTGATCAAACCAAATCTGATCGAAGGGTTACTGTTTCATCTTGTGATTTCCTTATCATTTAGGATTCAGTTACACTAACTGAATCATCGTTCATGAGCAGTTGAATCATTTGTTCCTGAGTGTTGGAATCATGGCACTTGAGCATTCCGATTTTCCTAAAATTAGTGTTTTTAGATTCCCGAAATTAGTGTTCTGAGATGGTCAACTTGAGCATTGGATATGGGAGTGTAATGGTGGATGAAAGAATGAATAAAAGGATAATGTTGTGACAGAGAGAGGTTGTTATTTCTATGAAAAACAAGTTGAACTGTATGTAATGGAGAATACAACATGAACAGAAAGAGATAGAACAATGAAGCATGATCTGAGAGAGGAATAAAAAGCCAAGGTGCACAAGCAGAGACATAGTATAAGAACATAAAGTGAAAGAAGGTGCCAAAAGGAAGACACTGATGCAAGAAGAGTAGAGAAATGTAGCAGAACAATGATGAGATTGGTAATCCATTTTTTAATACTATGTCACTGTAATGAATTTCAGTAACAAATATTTATATCTAAGGGTGCTAGGGAGGTTCTAGGGAGGACTGTTGTCCTCAGAGTTTCAAGTGGGTACTTGAACACAGGGAGTTGTATCTTCCATCGGGTGGAAATTAGAGAAACCAGGGTGGCAGGGTGGTGCAAGGGAGAATGTTTTTTCTTTGTTACACAGTTTGGTGCCTGTGTGACTGGAATTTGGTGCTTCCATCAAGCTGGTGCCGGAGCACTCAGGGAGTTGTTGCTTCCTTCTAGTGGGTGCTAGAGAAACCAAAGAGATGGTGCTCTCAGTAAGTTGCATCTTGTAAAACAGAGGTGGTAGCCTCACAAAGAGAGGGTTCTCATAAGAATGATAATGTACAAAATATAAAGACTACTTATCATATTAAGAAGAAGAGGTTTTCTCCCTTTATGGGTTTCCTCAGGAATATCTATCTATGTATACTTCATGTGTGTGATTGATTTTGAATACTCTATTGATTACTTCCCTGAATTATTATGATCATCATTAAGTGTTCTGTAATGAGCTTAAAATGGGTATAATTGTTTAAGCACAGTAATAAATAATTCACGCCGCCCCCCGCCCTCTCAGTTGCCTAACAACTTATACATTAGAGAGTAGCTTAAATACATGTTTTGGGGTGATTAATAACCATTCTTATACATGGAAGGGTGACATTGGCATCAATGAGAGGATTTTTTAGTATAAGTATGTTTTGGCACCCAAGGTGCCAATATTATAGTTACTATGGTGGTAGTGGTTGTTAGCATGCATCATAGAATCATCATGGGTAGAGGCCTAGTTCTCTTAATTCAAAGGATGGTCACTCAATATGTCAAATATACATTAATATAGATACTATTAGGGGTCTTATACATGGATTTTGGATCATGAGTCAAGTGTGCATGTAGATATGTGATAGAGTGCATATAGAAATGCTTGATCATATGTAATATTGCATATTGGATAAGATTGGTCTGCTAGTATATATTCAATGAAGATGATATGTGGTTGAATTTGGCTAATGGGGTTATATAACCAAGAAAAGGTTGATATCATGGCTGAAAATATTGATGATAATGTTGCATATGATAGTCAATGTTGTGAATAAAGGGTAATAAATGTTGATCAAGAGGTTTGTGGAAGGAGTATGTGAGCCTAAATAAGACACCAAATGATAAGGTGCCATTAGAAATGAGGATGGAATCCATGCAAATATGGATTTAGTATGTCTGTCTTACATATATTTTGAAGGGAATTTATCTAAGAATTCCTTCGGTTATGATTGTTATCATAAATAAATATGCTTATGTGGTTGAATGCATTTTGTGAAGAATAACTAGTTGGGGTATGGTAAAATATTTTAAATGCATTCATATGAAATAAAATGTTATGTCATGTTGTGATGTTTATGAGGTAATAACAAAGGATGGTCACAAGTAATAATTGTAGTGAATTCCATGAGAGCTAGTCATGTGTGAGGCTAAAAATTGTTTTGGATATGGAAAGGCTATAACATTGCACACGTGTCCAATGGTCTCCCTACATGTGTTGGTGTTCTAAACTATAAACTTCTTTCTAACACTCAAAACATCGTTAGAGGGGAAGGATTTCCTAAGGGACTATAGAGAAGAGAAAGGAAATTCCTTATAGTACACCTAAGGGACTATTTAGCAGAGAAAGGGTATATACCTGGTGTTGTGTTGGGATGAAGGGGAAGTCATCCAAATGGTAGAGAAAGTATTGGAGAGGTCGTGAGATGATGTGGTGAAGCAATGGATATACCTTCCAACTCACCATGGTGGAATAAATGACATAAAAATATGGCATTATTGAATCAATTCAAGGATGCATTGAATAGATGTTCGTGAGTAGATTATGTAAGTGCACATGTTATAGTTATAAACACATACATGTTCGCATATATGATTGAATTCATGGTTTAAATGCATTATGTGAATGCATGATTGTGTCATATATCATTTTAGATAATATGTTAACAACTGAAACAATGGAACTACTACTAAATCATTATTTTAAGATCATTTCATGAGAATTTGTGGATGAAGTGAAATAATTGCATGCCAAAGTAGTCATATTTTGATAGACTACATAGAATCTTTGTCAAGAGAAAATTATTACAAAACTAGGTGTCTTTGATATGGAATTGAAAGAAATCCTTAAAGAAGATAGGGATTATTTACCACACAAATGAAAGCCAAGGATGATTTTAAGGATGGAAATTTATTTTAAAATGTAGAAACCTTGGCGAATCTTACTTATCCTTCATATGCCAACTATAAATGTTTGGCGATATTTTTGTAAAAATATTCAAATTTCTAAGGATTTTATATAGTTTTTATAAAATTTTGGCTATTTTTAACGTAAAATAATTTTATCCTATAGAATTTGGGCGAATCATTTTTAAAATAGTGAATCTCGTTTTGGGAAAAACCATGGAAAATTAGCCCATGAGCGAAATTTATCCCCTAAAATCATCTATGATGAAAGCTAAGTATTATGTGGAATTTCCTACACTAATTGGAAATCTAATTTCTATGTAGATATTTCAAAAGTTAACTAAAAATAAACAGATGAATAATAATATTTGTATGTTTATGTTTGTGGCATGGAAGGATGGTGAATTTACCTAATAATGATAAAACATGATTATTTCAATTTGGAAGGATTGAGAAGTAGAACAATGTGATGAGAATGGGACCTTATTTTGGTGCTCTTATTACATGTGGAAGCCATGGAAAGATAGATCACTTGAGGGACTACTTAGTAGATAATGAGATTCATGAGCCTTAAAGGGAAAGTTGTTTCAAGGAAGGAGCAACTTGAGGGTGTGCCAGAAAACACATTGCAACTATAGAGTGAATTCATAATTGCATTATTGGATAAAGGAACATTGAGGATGATGTTGCTCCAAGGGGGGAGGAATGTAATACCCCTTTATGAGTGTGTGACCATAATTTGTAAGTATATGGTAAGTGGGAAAGTAAAGTATCATTTCATTATATTTGAATTAATAATATAAATAAAATAATAATAAAAAACTGCACTTGCAGGGTGATATCTCCTTGGGAGCACCATGGGGGAAATGAATATCTCATTACCCCAAGCCTTCATATCCCATTATATTATTTTCCTAATGTTATTTCCTAAGTTTTATGAGGGGGACATGCATTTTTCATGCAAGCATAGTTTTGCATGTAAGACTAGGGATGGAATTACTCAAGGAAAACCTTTGATTAGGGATACCATTCTTATATGATGGGGTAGGAGGGAATTTGTTTTCCAGAAATTGCATCCATGAAATTATCTGGAATACATGACTATGTTCATGAGATATTTCTAGGATTAAGAGGAATTGATTTATAGTTAAGTTTTCTATATATTTTGACATTACAAATTTACTATCTAACCTTGTTAGAGCACTGAAGAGATGTGGGATATCACAAGGGACTATTTAGAAGTGAACGTGATCCCATTCCTTATGTTTTTCAAGGTTGAGAGAGAAAAAGAGGCTAGAGAGTGGGATTATTGTAGAAAACATGGGTTAAAAGGTAATTCCCTAGCTATAATATTTATGTATTAGGCTAATGGAGGAAAACTATAGACATAGCTAGTGAATTCACCCTTGTTGTTTCATTGTCTGGCAGTGGGGTGGAACCTACACAAGTTGGTGCTTTTGGTTGGGAGAAACAATGTTCCCATGCAATTATTTCCCCATGTGCATCCACTAAATCAGATAAGTAATTTATCTTCTATTGTTTAATTGTTGAATATTAATCCTTGTGGATTTTCTGTTTTAAAACATTATGCATCGATTGAAGAAATACTAGCCTAGAATTACGATTGGGATAAGCTAGGTTGTCTAGTAATGATTACTATGCATATTTTAGGTTTCCGTAACCATATATTATAATATAGAGGGAATAAATCTACCTTTGTAATGTAATTTAATGGTTGTCCATGTAAGTTCATTGAAGATGGCCTTATGGGTATTGTTATAACTATATTTTCCACCCTAGGGACACATGGATGACCTATTGATGATATCAGACTAAGACACACTTTTCTATAGCTTTTGAGGGAGGTCACACTCTGATTTTCTAGCAGAGTCTGATCGTTCACATGATTTACCACTAGCAACATGTGATCGATCATGGGATGTACCACTAGCAACATGCAACCATTCACAAGATGCATCATTGCATCTTGTGGTTGCCCCTGTTTACTTCTAGATTCAATGAGATCTAGAATATCAACATTGGGTGATTTTTTATCTCACCCTGTGGACTTGAGAACTCATACTAGACTTAGAGTTCTTAATGAGTTATATAAACCTAGAAGCTTCCCCTAGCCTCCTCCATCAATCTATATAGAGAAGGAATTCCAAGGGAAGAAGGAGGAAGAATGGGAAGTAAACTTATGTTATAGATTTTTTTAAGAGTTCATCCATGGATTTGGTATTCATATTCAATCATCCTTCATTGTGTAAGGGATAATTAAGAGTTGGAGCAAGGACCAAGGAGAATATTAATCATGACTTAAGGTAAATCAATGGTTGATGCATTATTTCTCCACTATTTAATATAGATCTACATGGTTTTCGCATTTCTATGCTGGTGTATTCAATTACAAGTTATAGATGTGTTCTATTGGACCCTTTGTTTTTGGAGAAGACTCGATTTTGCAGAAATATCATAGTATTGTGGGAAATGTAGACAGAACTAGTGGAAGGCTATGACTAGTAGAAAATAAAGAAATGCAGTGGAAAGCCAATGGAAAATGATGCATCGGAATGCCTGTGCAAAAATTAGACATGAGCCAGTTGGAAAAAACAATGGAAGAAGGCGGAACATTCAAGAGAATGCTAGAGGAAGGTAGAATCATGAAAGCACAACAACAAAATGAAGAAAAAAATAAGTCCACGGAAAAAAATGATAACGAGGAGTTATGTAATAGGTTGAGATTAAGTTAGTAGAGGATTATTTGGTTGACGAGTCATTCTTGGTTTTGTTGTGAATAACTATCATTATTGAGAATTGGGTTTTCTTTCTAGCTCTTGACTGTTGTATTGATTTCAAAGTTACGAATACTGTAAACGCTTGTTGTGATCATACCAACTATGGGAAAACCATGTATTAAGTTTATAATTGATATGGTCTTCTTTGTATAAGATCAAAATGAAACTATGTATCCGATGTTATGAAATGATATTAATATAAGAGATGATTGGACCCCTAAAATTTTGATAAATGGATTATGTATCTTGATGAACTATGTATGTTTTTTTTGTGAAAGTCTCTGCTATGCATCTTGGATGTCTTCACTACATACATGCCATTGTTTATTTGTCTGGTTACTTTACTTTCCGTAGATTTATTCATGTACGAATTAGAAATCATTGTATGTGTTGTGTAACTCCGTTTAGATTGCGTCTACCCTGTTTACCGTCCCAACCCTGTGATCGATTAGATGGGTTGTGCTTTTCCCACCATTGCATTCTCTTCAACCTCACTCCATTTCACATAAGTCTCTATAATGCTTCGAGTGAGACCTCCTTCCCTTGCGGAAGTTTGAATATGCCAATGCACTAGAATACGATAGTGGCTTTGTTGGAAAAATTTGAGAAAAATGGTCTCCAATCATGTGCCAAAAAATGGTTCTGTTGTTGGGACTTGATTTTTGAGTGAGATTTTAGAGGATGCAACAAGATATTTTCAATTCAAACATTGAAAAGTGGTGGGAAAAAAAGTATAACGAGTTCATATTTCAATAAAATGAGCTACAAAAAAAGAGTTTTAGGGTTGTGAAGGAAACAATCTATTATTCTGAGCCAACAAGTGATCAATATGAGATCATTTGGATATAGTTTTTAGAGGAATTCTTCCAATGTATCGATCAATTACAAGAAGCACCCGTGTTTCAAGTTCGAGTAAAGAGACGGCTCCATTGGAATGTTGCACAACTAGCCTCCCTCCATCGTTTGGATCACCTGATTTATCATGCAATATATTTTTGGGTCAAGACTATTATAGACAGATACATCATCAAATTTGTTGCGGAGAGCCACCATTCTTTTTCAAAAGAAGAAGAAATGTTTTATGAAGGCCCCCAAGGAATAATATTGCGAGAAATTCCTTTGTGGATGAATATTCTATTGGCAAAAGAAGGAATTATGCATGTTCCATTGGGGGAGATGGAAATTTAAACCCCTGTGCATGAGGGGTGGGTGATTCAGACAAAGGGTTTATGAGTTAGTTTATGAAAGTTCTTGAAATATGGGGTGTGCTCTTCAGTGTGAGAAGTTTTCTATAGAAGAACACGCTCTAAGAAGGGATGTTATGATTGAAAAGAACCGACGAGAGTAGATGAGAAATTCGAAGAAGAAGTTAGATCAGTCCTAGAAGATGATTGACCTTGAGAGCAGCCATAATAAAAAACTAGAAAATTTGTGGGAGTTTCATATACGTGGAAGATTGTCCAGTCATTGGTTGAAGGAAATATTTGGGGAGAAATATGAAAGTTTTTAAGGAAGAAATGATTAGGAGTTAGGATACATGAGAGAGTTAGGATTTGTGCCATTTAAAGAGAAAAAACTCAGTCATAACCCTTGAAGGAGCTACAAGAGACTCATGTCTTGTTACACTGAAAGATGATGAGCCTCATCAAGGAAATGGTATAGTGTTGC
>JASDQU010099922.1:52680-73206 GCA_032191745.1 Picea mariana
GGAACCATCCTTGGATCACCCCCACCCTCAATGCATTCTAAAATTATGGTAAATTCTACACCAAATTGATGTAGGAGCATCCTTTCCACCTAAGAACACGCCATCTATTCAACACATCAAAGTGCATTCAAGGAAGGGAGAGGCGCAACCCTCCCATTTTTAAATTTTAAATGTAATATTTAATGAAATTAAATGATGTAAGGCTGGAAGAGAGAAGTCAATGGCTTTGTATGGGCTATAGTAAAGGTCGCCTATAATGGTTGACGGTAGGTTGATCTAGATCTGATTCAAACTAGATTTTTCATTCAATGTAATAAGCCTCAGTAGATAGGCACTGTAATTGGTGATTAGACACCACTAGAGTAGTTGGAGGGAAAAAGATCGATGAACCCCTTTTGTATTTTATTGTAACGTATGCCCAATAGAGGCTACTGAAGGTTGAGAGGAAAAACATTGTAATCCAAGGAGAGAAGAGACGAGAATCTATTGTAGTCCGATCCTGTACATATTGTAAACATAAATTCATATTAATATAAAGAGAACAATTTTTTCTGCTTATGAGTTTTCTGTGCGTTTATGTGTTTTATGAATGACTATCTATGTGTGTTTATGTGCATATGTTGTAGATGCTTGAGATAGTTTTCATCTGCAAGGATAAGATAGAATTCACTATCTGTTTGTGAGTTTGCTGAATTATTCTGGGTTCTTTAGGATAAGTGCAAGGAGTGTATGACAGAGCATTGAAAACTCTGTGAGCCAACGCAAGGAGTGAGTATATGAACTATGCTTCGAGTTTAGAGGAGAATGTGCCAGGTGGGCACACCAAGATAATTTATAGACTTAGAGAGGAGCCTCAAGGTTACTAAATACCTTAGAGGAGAGTTGTGCAGACAAGGAACATAAGACAGAGTCGTTGAACACTCTGTATAGCTCAGCTAGGTGGGAATTGAGTAGGTGTAAATTTGCACAGGTGAACTCTATTTCGAGTTTAGAGGAGAACATATCAGATGGGTACACCAAAATTTCCATGGAATCAGAGAGGATCCTTAGGGTTACTGAATACCCTGGCGAAAATTTTGTGCAGGAGTAAGCATAGACAAAGTTATTGAGGACTCTGTAAGCTCTTCCAGGAGTGAATTGAGCGGGTGCAAGGGTGCACAAGGGAAATCTGTTTTGAGTTCATAGGAAAGAGTGTCAAGGATAAGACACCCAAAGAGTTATTGCAAACTCTGTAAGCTCATCAAGGAGTGCTTTGAGCAAGTGAAAGGAGTGCATAGAACCAACACATTCTAAAGTGTTGGAGGAAATTGGGGAGAACCCGAGTTGTTGAACACTCTAGGGGAAGAGCCCCACAAGGAGTACATTGAGAAAGCGCAAGTGGGCGAAAGGAGATAGTCAACTTATTAGACTATAGGGAGAAGCTCCGCAAGTGTGTGTGGGGGAAACAAAAAAGAGTGTGTCAGTGAACTTGAAAGAGATTAGGAAGTAGGAGGAAGACATATGCAAGGAGTGCCCCAAGACAACACTTAAATAAATTGTTGAAAGTCTAAAGTTGTCTGAAGGATCAGTTAAATGTGGAAGGAAATGGGGAAGGAAATGTGGCCCGTGGATAAGGTTTTGTGGTTCTAGCAGGGGCCGAAGATCCAATTCGGCTCATTGAACTGAACGATCCTAGACTTGGAGGTCGCACAACCCTGAGGAGAGAAGGGGGGTCTGCATCACAAATAATGCAATAATTTATATTGTTTCTCACAATTATAATACAATAGTTCAAATTATAGTAGTAACATAAGTGAAGCAAGTTATTCATCTCTATTACAACCAATACCATTTGGATTTATATTGATAGGATCCCCTAATTCGCATATTGGAACTCAACACGTGGTCTCACTCACCCGATACCCAAAATTTTAGGGTAAAGGGGATGAGGATGTTGAGAAAAATTGATTCTTATGTGAGGCTATCTAGAGGTCACATGAACTCTATATTCCAATAAACTAGTCGAATTCCAAATAAAAGTGAGAGGTAGAGCATTAAAATGGTACAAAAATTCCGTTGAGCCAGAGAATCCCCAAGGGACTCCCCCGAGACAACCCTTTAATATTTCTCAGTTCAAACAAAGATTTATTGCAAAGTTTCTCCTACCTCAATCTAAACAATAGACCCTCTCTAAGTTGAGGGAGATCAAGAAGAGAGACGAGGAGTCTTCTAGGGAGTACAACTAATGATTCAAAGATGCAATAAGGAAGCTACAAAACCCTATTAACGAGAATCATTAGTGTGAATGCTTCATTCATAGGATTTTTTCATTGACTCAGATTCCATTAACTCAGTAAAGACTAGCCAATTTCGGTGAATCATTAGAACATGCCATGAAAATTTAAGTAATGGAAAGATACCCTGGGAATTTGTGCATTATGAGATCCCCATAAGATAATAATATTTCATAACTGTAGGGCCAAATTTCCTCGTTGAATGAGAAACTTCAGTATTTATCTTTACCTAGAGGAGGTCAACCATAGGTCTGGTGCATTTTTTGCTACATCGAAGATCATACGGTGACACAGTTTCCAAGATAGTGGGCTGGAGGAGATGTGAGCAAGTTGTGACTGTGGAGCCATTCCATGCACTTGTGAAATTCCAAGCCTTCCCAACATAGAAAGGGGGTCAAACCAATCAGTATTTTGAGATTTACAAACACCATAAACATTCTCCGAGACACTACCCCATTTTACAGAAATATACATTTGTCCCAAATATTGTGTACTACGAATTCTTTGGGTCAACTACCCATACCACCAAACATTGTCATGCTTTAGATTCTATTGTATATAGAATAGACCTCTCTTCCTTTAGGATTCATAGATCTCCTAAAGGGTTTGGAGGAGGTAGTAGAGGCAGAGGATCTTTCATAGGAGGCTGAGCTAGCAACACGGAACCCACTCACTTCTAAAACTATGATGAACAGTGCCACCTTGCAAGGGACTACCCACATCTGAGGAGACCATGGTGCACACAATGCTGAAAATATGCCCATGCTACTAAGGACTATCATGACCTAATCATATGATGGTAAGATCGCACAAGAAAAAGGAGATCCAATTTGATAAACTCAGAACCTAGGCCAATTATGGAAGAGAGGGAGTCCAACATTCATGTTATAACAAGGGGAGGCACAAAGACCGATGTCGATGTTGAACATCTTAATCGAAGTTAGATTCAAAAGATAGTGACTAATCCCCCATATGATCATGTTCAACAAAAATAATATTTTTAGAATGCATTATAATTTTTCCCCCAGATGTCTAACTTCACGATACCAGAAGTTGTGAATCCAATCTATACTCCTACCTATAAAGTTGTGGAAAAGTCGGTCTCATACAAGGTCCCATTGTAGGAGTCAAACAAAACTATGACCTTATGGTTGCAACTCTTTTATAATATCCTGAATGATGAAAACCTTACCCAGAAGTTGCGAAACACCTTATGGGTAAGGGAAATGTAGATGGATATATTTGGGAGTTGAGGAAAATGTAGATGGATATATAGTTGTTAATATTCCTAAGGGGAATTTAGGATGAATATAGAGATGAAAGAAGAGGTCAGGAAGTGAGTTTAGAGTAAATTCCCATATTGATGATTATGAAATTAATGATTGCATGCTATATTTGGGCTCATATGTTAATATCCTACAAAATAAAACATGGGAATCTATGGGAAAACTCATGTTGGTATACTCCCCAATTTAATTGCACATGGCTAACTACTATTGTATTTACCCAATAGGGAGGCCAGGAAACATGGAAGTAGATATAGCTAGATTCAAGACTGTTGCTAAAGTTGAGTTCATTAAGATCGTGGGGGAGAAGGATCCATATCCATAATTGCTTGGAGTTGACTGGGCATACGACCATTATGTTGTGATCGACCTAAAGAAGGAATCCATGAACTTCGAAGAGAATGGTATGAAAGTGGCTTAACTTTTAGATCTGTAACTAGGACCACGATACACTAAACCCTCAGAAGAAAAAATGGAACTTGATGTCTTGGATCATTTGTACACTGTGACTAAAGGAAACTACACATATTACATTGATCTTATCACGGATGGTTCAATCGATTGGCGAAGTATTCATTCTACTGAGTAAGATTCAAAGGTCACTTTCAAAAAATGGAAGCATGGACAATACAAAAATTTCTCAAGACGATGCACCACTATTCGAGTAGCTAGGTGGATTGGAATTGAAATCTGTGAGAATCTAGTATATGACAGTCTCTCTGATTTACACACCTTTCTGGTCAAAATGGAAGAAAATGTTGGGGTGGAATAGAAGATTTTGGCACTTGATATCACTTTGAGATCCTCCCCAACTCACTGGTGGGCTACCCACAAAATTAACCTACCTTCATGGGAGGATATCAAGCTTTCACTGCAGCACCAATTTATCCCTCCTTCCCAAGTTAGCCAAGAGAATTGAGACTAGAAACTGAAGACTCTCTTTCTTACCCTTGACACATATGATATATCTTCAGATCCATAGGAGCATGTTGTGCACTGTGTTAGAGTATCGACAACCACACAACTTCCCTGAGGTTTTTGGGTACACCAATTTGTTCATTCACTTAGATGAATCCCCATAGATTGGTACATACATGAAGAAACCGAAAGTAAAACCCACTGCTGGGATGTCCTTCAACACCAATTTTGCAGGGATTTATCTTTTATAGGTAAGTCCCCCTGAATCACTTTATCATTACAACAAATTAAAATCTTGTTATTTATAGATAAGTTCAAACCCACCTATCCCCCTGTAGTTTTAGCTGTGCATAAAAAACTTCTCTATTCTAGATTTCACCCATCTCTTGAGCCAACAAACCATGTCTTTGCGCCACTACCTATTTACTGTAGTAAGTTTGATACCTCCCCAAATGATCTTGAGTATTTATAATACCTTAGGTATTTTTCCTTTAAATAATCCGAAAGCACTAGGACTGTTCAGGGTACCATTTCTCCTGAATCTAGTATCTCCTACCTTCACCAGGTAAGGATTGCAAAAGAGGATAAGAAGAAAACTACCTTCACGATAGAGTGAGAGTCATTTGATTAAAACATCATGCCATTTGGGCTCAAGAAATCCCCAACAATATTTTCTCGGATAATGATTTCCGCATTCTGCAACTTCATCCATAAATTTCTTGAAGTCTATTTGGATGATTGGATGGTATATAGTCTACTCAAAGAGAATATTGGTCTCTTGCAACGAATGTTGGATCAATGTTGCTAGCTGTATATTTTCCTCAATATGAAAAATGTATATTTTGCGTACCATTTGGGAATCTACTTGGCCATATCATTTGTAGGGAAGGCATGTTGGTGGACCCTGCAAAAGTTGCATTCATCCTCAATATGCCTCCTCCTACATCTGTCAAGAAGTTGTGAACTACCCTGGGACATAATGGATATTACCGTTGGTTTATTAGGGGCTACACGAGTATCACAACACCATTGGAACAATTAATTAAGAAATCCAAAGGATTTCATTGGAATTCAGTTTGCAATAAAGAATTTGACACCTTGAAGGAAAACTTGAGTACAAACCCCATTCTTACTTTCCCCAATTGGGAAGTGGAGTTCCATGTGCATATTGATGCCTCTCACAATGTGTTAGGGGCTATCCTTATGCAACCTGGAGAAGGAAATCTATATCATCTTATCTACTTTTCCAAATGAAATATCTCCCAAGAAGAAAACTACTATACTACCACTGAATGAGAAGGTTTAGCTATGGTATATGCTTTAAAAAAAATTAGACATTATTTGTTAGTTAATCATTAAAATTTTTTTACTAATCATTCTTCATTAAATTATTTGGTTAACAAACTTGTCCTAGAGGGTAGAATCTGTTTATGGTTGCTTCTTTTTCAGGAATTTTCGTTTGAGGTTATCGTCAATCCCAAAAAGTTGAATGTTGGGCTTGATCACCTCTCTCGATTAAAGTCTGGTAAGATTGGTAGAGCGTTGGACGATCAACTTCTTGATGCAGATATGTTTCAAATTAAGGATATTCTAGACTATTTTTCAGACATTGTAATATTCTTCACGACTAGTACAACACCTGAGGGATATTCCACAACTCAGAAAAGACACTTATTCATCAGAGCAGTGGATTATCAACTGATTTTCAGACAACTGTACAATTTTGGCTTAGATATCATTCTTAGATGGTGTGCACTTGATCGCGAGCAACCAAATATCTTATGGGAGTTCCATACTGGAGTTTCATGTGGATACATTGGTGGTAAGGCTACCACACAAAAGATATTATAGGTTGGATTATGGTGGCCTATAGTGTTCAAAGATGCCACATAATTTTCCCAAGCCTATGATGTTTTCCAATGAGTAGGGAAGCCCTCATGCAGAGATGAACTACATTTACACCCTATTAGAGCTCTGCAATATTTCGAAAAGTGGTTTGTTGATTTCATTAGGGCCCATAAACCCACCTTCTTGAAATTCCAAGGCAAGGTATATAATCATTCAAAATGACTATCTTACACGATGGGATAAAATGCAACCAGTTCAGGATTTCTATATGGATACAATGACCAATTTTATATTTGAACATATCATATCTCGATTCGAGTGCCCTGTGATTCTGAATAGTGACCAGGGAGGTAATTTTATCAACCAAAATGTACCTACCCTCACTTGTGAGTTCCCAATTCAACATCACAAGAGAATACCCTACCATCCATAGTCTAATGGAATAGTCGAGGCATTCAATAAGATTTTGGAAAGAGGCTTGACTAAGGTCTGTTGTGAAAACTAGGAGGATTGGGATGAGAGAGTATTTGAAGTATTATGGGCATACAGAACCACTACTAAGAAAATGAAAAATTATACTCCATTCCAATTGTTTTATGGTTGAGAATTTGTCCCTACTGAGTTTATCACACCCAATTTATACATTTCACAAGTCACTCATATGAAATATGATGAATCGGTTGCGG
This sequence comes from Picea mariana, assembly GCA_032191745.1. Classification (NCBI taxonomy): domain Eukaryota; kingdom Viridiplantae; phylum Streptophyta; class Pinopsida; order Pinales; family Pinaceae; genus Picea; species Picea mariana. Next base: position 59,692 of record JASDQU010099922.1, read on the forward strand.
GAATGGTTATAGTGTTAGTTGAGTTGGATGAAGCACGATTCCTTGCAAAGTTTCAACAGACCATTAAAAATAATTTCCAGAAAGCTTGGCATCATCAACGCATCAAACAAAAATCATTTGTGCAAGGAGATAAGGTTCTCCTATATGACAATAAATACCAAGAGAATCCTGGTAAATTTTAAATGAATTAACTAAGACCATTTATTGTTGTTGAGGTACATGAATCTGGAGTAGTCATAATTGCACAACTCAATGGTATCCTTTAATATCACGATTCGGTGAATGAGGCACACCTGAAACCCTACATATTCTCTGAATAAGCATTGTTGTGTATCCCTCTTGTGTCAGGAGTGGAAATAGTAGGCAGGATTTTCAACTACCTTGTTGTTTTCCTGTGTTGTTGGTCACACACTGACATGTCTAGTTTTTAGTTTTTTTTAGAGTCTACATGTCATTTTAAAATTATCCCACCCAGATAACATCTTTGTGGTTGGGGAGGTGTTTATCATGCCTACTCGTCATTACCATTGCATGAAGCTAAAATTTTGTGCCCAGGTGCTATCACATGAGTTGTTAAAATCCATTAATACTATTGTTAAATTTTTCATTGCTTTCGGTCGTAGTTGAGTTTAATGTTACCAGATGTCCTCCCTTTTCTAGTTCACTGTCGGCAAAGTTCTTACTTTCCTAGATTTTCCTAATGTCCTATCATCCACTTTATGCCAATTTGTTTAATTGCATAAACCACATCACATATTTCACTGTAGTAAAAGATGTTTCCGATGTTAATGCTATTTCTTATTAACCTGTGAAATTTAATGCATGTTGTCACATCAGCTTTTTCTTAGCGTATATAAACATCATGGTTTCCAAACAAGTAAGGTTATTATGTTTTCTTTGTGCAAAGTTCATACTCAATCCTACATCCCCCTATGCAATATGTGAATTCATCCCCATGATGACATTTCCCTATCCATTTCATTTATTGCCAAGACCATGCTAGAATAGTTCTCACTACTGGTAAGGGGTTGGTCCCCAAAGATGATACCTAGGCCACCGTAATAGTTAATCCCATTCTCCTTGAGGAATTCATTGAACTTCGTGTCCAAGTCATTGACGATCTCCACAGGAAGGTGGAGCACACTCATCTAATGGACGTAGACTTCACAGATCCCATCCAACTCCGGCTAATGGCTATCCATGCCTTTATGTATTGCACTATTTTATAGGATGGCACTATGAGTTGGGAGTGGAAGTCAAACCTCTCCAAGGGTTTCAAAAACAAATGGGGAATGCACATTGGACACCATAATAGTAACATAATTCCTTAATAATGGTGTTGAGATGAATTGGTGCTAGTATTTCTTGACAAAGATGTTCTAGGATTGTGTGGATGCTCACACATGCATGAAATATTTTATCTATGTCTACCTACTTGTTACATTTGCAATGTGGAAATGAATTTACCACATGAGAGGGATATTTCTCACATGGTTGATACCAATATTGCCAAGTTGTTCAATCCTTGGAACTCCAAGTCACTTATTGCTAATCATGACACGCACAATGCCTCTTTTTCATAATCATGAATACATGGTTAATTCTACCCATTGGTTTAGGATTCAACATCTACATGCACCACATTTAGTTCAAGATGGGCCAAGACCATACTTTCATCTGCCCTTTGGGAGTGGATCTTCCACTATTCCAAATGAATCCTCTTCATTTCTACCTGGATGATTCCAAATTCAATAAGAAAGTCAAGATTTGGGTAGGGTTCGTAACATAAGAGACTTTGAAAGGGGTAAAATACACTATTCTCTTGGCATGTTTTACAAGAAGAGTATTCTTGTCATTGATGGCAGGATTAGAGTGTGCATCGATGGCAAAATAGGAACAAAGTAAGGTCAAGAGATATGGTGTACTTAGGATCTCAGGAGGATCAAAGGTCGAGGCCTTTGACGCTTTGAAATTCTTCTAAGTAAGGAGGATGCGTGAGCATAGGCAGAGAAGCAACAGTGATCGTCGGATCCAGGAGAACCTGCACATTCGTTAAAGTTCTAGGAGAAGCAGGCCTTCAAAATCCTGAAACAGGCAAGATCAGAAGTGTTGGTCTGACTTCACTTCAGATTTTTGGATATCAAGAAATTGACTGGTGAGACCCTTCAACACAGGAGTTCCGGAATCCCAAAATCCAGAATCAAGAAATCCCAAAATAGGCACTTAAACGAAGAGTTTAGGGTACCAGGAGTTGGAAGAGTCAAGACTCTTCATCGTTAGAAAACTCAGAGTCGTGAAAAACTAAAATGAGAAATCATGAAGTGACAAAGACTCGCTACCAGGATTTCGGATACTGGGAGATGGAGAGGTCAAGAACCCTCAACATCAAGAGTCTTGAAGTGCTAAAATGCGAAATCCCAAAAACTCGAAATAGGCACATCACTTGAAGTAATGGATACCGTGATTTCAGATACTGGGAGATGGAGAATTCAGAGACTCTCAACATCAGGAGTCCCAAAGTGCCGAAAAGTGAAATGTCAAAATTCTAGAAGCAGGCACATCATATCTATATTTTGGTTACTGGGAGATGGAGAAGTCATATACTCTCATCATAAGGAGTCCCAAAGTGACGAAATGCGAAATCCTGAAATAGACACGTCAACAAACCACGTCAGCTAAGGACACGTGGTACAATCAGGCAATGACAAGTGTCAAGTTGATTCAACATTTCAGGCACATGTAAGTCACAAATCAGAGTGACACATGGCAGCTATTCAACACATGTCAATCCACATGTGACATCAGCAGGTCCACATCACATCAGAACTTTCTATTTCGGGGTTCTACATAGCAAGCAAAAACTCCACCATCACGATGTCCCAAACTCTGAAATGCCGAAAGGGACCATTGTGAGTCTCAAAAACTTGAAGGGAAAATGATGAAATCCTGTCAACCATCCATATTAGTGGGTTATGTGAACCGTCCAATCACTTCAGAGATTTTATGATCATGATTTTTGTAATGTTCGAGTCACAATGAATTGAAAGGGAAAAATGTCAAAATTGCGAAATGCGAAGCCATGATCTAATATGAATCATTGATCAAAGGGATATTGTAGACCGTTGATCCATATCCCTTTTGGAGTTTTGGTTACCAGGAGATGGAGGGGTCAAGGTTCAAGACCCTTCATCATAAGAATGTCGAATTGCCGAAAAGCCGAAATGCGAAACACGGTTAGGCTCAACAAGTAGTCATAGTCCTTGGTCACATCGACAGAAGCTGGGGGGAAGGAGTTAAGCTCCTTTTCGGAGTTTCGGGGGTCAGGAAATGGAGATTACTAAATTCCTCTACCACGAGGATCCTGAAATGTCGAAGTGAGAAATGGAAAAATAAACGCAAGATTCTATGAATTCAATCCAACGATGCAGGTGAAGTTGAATAAGATCGCAGGGCTACTGTTGCGCTTCTTAGTGTAATAGCTAGAAACAAATGATGGTCTCTACCAGAGGACTCGAAGAAGCCTCAATGTGATCGCTAGAGAAGATGAATATTCTCAAGGCATCTTCCAGTGGAATGAGGAATATTGATACAGGCGATTGACAGATGGAAGTGGAATGAAGTTTGTAGCTGAAAACAGAAAGGATAAGCTCGTCTAAGGCAGAGAATACGATGAGTCTCAACTTCCAGAGAAGCTGAGAAATCTAGACAGAACACGCAGTGATGATGAATGCATGAGTGAAACTGCCAGAGAAGCTGAGAAGTCGTAATGATGATCAGACAGAGCACTCACTGTGAAGATATGTAGAAGCATTGCACATAGTGCATGTAGAAGGGACAGAGACTATAAGAATGGAGAACAAAGAAGAGATGGGCGTTGTTGTTGTTGGGTGTGATTGACGTGTGAGGGAGGAGGCAGAGCAAAGTAGCAGAAATGCACAGAATAGGAATGGTGCATTGAAGGGACATGGCGCAGAGAGCATAAAAGGTAGACGAATAGAAAGTGCAAGGGGTGTGCAGAAGACATTGATGCAGATAGAGCAGAGCAGTGTAATAGAATAGCGACAAGGTTGGTAATCCATTGAAGAACTTTATCTCACTCTAATAAGCGTTAGTAACAAAGAATTTTTATTTCAGGGTGGTTGGGAGGTGCTAGGGAGGACTGGTGTCCTCAGAGGTTCAAGCGGGTACTTGAACATAGGGAGTTGATGCTTCCTTCTAGTTGGTGCTAGAGAAACCACGGAGTTGGTGCTTCCTTCTAGTTGGTGCTAGAGAAACCAGTAGTTGGTGTTTCCTTCTAGTTGGTGCTAGAGAAAACAGAAAGTTGGTGCTCTCAGCAAGTTGTAGCTCACAAAAACAGATGTTGTAGCCTCACAATCAGTAGGTGCTCATATGTATGATAATTTAAAGAATGTAAATATTACTTATCATATAAACAAGAAGAGGTTTTTACCCTGCATGGGTTTCCTCAAGAAAATCTGTCTCTGTGTATCTCATATGTGTGACTGATGCTAAATATTCTATTGCTTATTGCCCTGCATCATTGTGATTGTCATTGAGTGCTTTGTAAAGAATTAAAAATAAGTATAATTGTTCAAGCTCGATAAACAACTAATTCACCCCCCCCCCTCTCAGTTTTTCAACAATTGGTATCAGAGCCGACCCCTTTTGTCTAAGGGTAGATCCTAGAACTTAAACATTTCAAATCATGAAGGAAATTCAACCAATAAGGCCCCTCTGTTCAATGGAACAAACTTTTCCTTCTAGAAACTTAGAATGAGAACCTACATAATGGCTTTAGGTACAGATATCTGGGATGTGGTAGACACTAGTTATGTAAAGACAGTTGTACTAGCTAATAAGGATGACAAGCTAGAATTTAGCTTCAATGCTAAGGCTCTGACTACTATCTTGAGTGGGCTTGTAGAAGCAGAATTCGTAAAAGTTATGCACCTAGGAAGTGCCAAAGGAATGTGGGATAAACTCATTAGCAGTTATGAAGGTAATGAAAAGGTAAAGGATTCCAAGCTTCAAACCTATGGAATACAGTTTGAACAACTAAAGATGAAAGAAGATGGAACTATTGGAAAATAGTTTCTAAGAGTAGAAGAAATGGTAAATGCAATGAAGGCACTTGGTGAAACAATTGAGGAACCTTCTTTAGTTCAGAAAATATTTAGATCTCTCCCAGATAGGTTCAACCCGAAGGTCTCTTTTATAGAATAACTTAATGATCTAAACACCTTGGATTTTGATCAACTTCTAGGAACATCGACTACATATGAAATGAGAATAGTTAAAGACAAACCCACCTCCAGAGAAGCATCATTTAACGCAGACAAGAATGAGGATTCTGAGCCCGATGAAATTGAAGCAAAATTTGTGAAGAGACTAAAGAAGGGATCAGGCAAATACAAAGGTAAACTTCCTTTCAAATGTTTCAACTATGGTAGGATAGGTCATTTTTCAAATAAATGTCCCCACAAAGGAAAGGATCAGACATGTGATGATGAGGAGAAGTACAAACACAGAAATTTCTTTAAAGCGAATAACTTTAAGAAGAAAAGTCTATGTGTAAACAATGATGATGATACTTCAGATGATGAAGACAATGACTCCTCTATTGACGATAAACTAAATGACTTCATACTTATGGCCAAAAAGGATTATGATAATAACAACACAGGGAGTGATGTTGATGAAGAAGAAGATGTGGTTGACATGGAAGGAGAACTGATCAGTGCACTGGAAGAGATTGACAGACTAAGAATTAAGAACATAAAGCAAAGACAATTGCTGATACAATTAGAGAAAGATAGTAAAGGACCTAATGAAGAACTTGTCCTATTAAAAGTGGAATTAGAGGAGGCAAAGAAAATCGAAGAGATTCTAAAACAACAGCTATCAGAAAAAAAGGCAAGATGTGAAGCATTAGAACAAGAAGTAGTGAAAATAAGGAAAGAAATGGAGAAGTTTCAAGCCTTGTATAATCATAATTTTTCAAGCATCAAAGCCTTAGAAGGATTGGCCACCATTTTGAATCAACAAAGGAATCCAAAGCTGAAAACTAGGTTGGGTTATGAAGAAGGATCAAGTAGTGGTAAGACAAGAAACGAAGAACCCATCAAGTTTGTAAACTATACAACCAATAACCACAACAAACCTGCAAAAACAAAGGAGGACAATCAGCTCCCTAAGACGAGTAAAGAATAAGGTGCTAGGACTGAATCTATAGAACAAAGAAATAATACGCTCCCTGCTCAAAGACATCATCAGCATGGAAGAAATCGATTTTCTCATAGAAGACCGCCATCTTCCAGGTACAAAGAATTTTTCTATGGTTATTGTTTCTACTGTTCTAATTTTGGTCACAAAGCTGTAAATTGTTCCTTCAGACTTAGACATGAGCAATGAATATTTTGAAGGAATAAATACTTCCTACAACAAAGAATGATATAGCCAAGTAACAAACCTTCACAGACTGCAAATTTCCAAATTAAGTCTAGGGACATGCAACTGAGGCCAAGAAATAATCAACAGTCAATGAGTAGACAACACTGCAACAATAAGTTTGACCTATTGAATAATGAGATTGAATGATACACCTATCATAACTATGGACATAAATCTATTGACTATTGGTTAAGGAACTATGAACCAGATTCGAAATCCCCTACTGAAAATGTCAAGTTTTGGAAGAAGAAGGAAAGTGACAAGTGTGGATTAGTATTGTCCACTCAAAGAAAAACGAACCCTTGGTATATAGATAGTGGATGCTCCAAACACATGATGGGAGACAATGGCAAGTTTCTGTTTCTAAGTGAAAGAAAATCAGGAAACGTAACCTTTGGAAATAATGCTCCAGGGAAAATAAAAGGTAAAGGGATGGTGAGCTTAAGTAATGGAAAAGGAAAAGCCCAAGATGTTCTACTTGTATATGGGCTGAAACATAATCTGTTCAGTGTAATTCAAATGTGTGACAGAGGATGTGAAGTGGTGTTCATGTCCAAGGACTACAAGATAAAATCTGTAACCTCGGGACAAGTGGTGGCCAAAGGCATAAGGACAGAAAATAATGTATATGTGCTGAAAGAAAATAGAGAAGAATGTCATCTAAGAAGACATGATGAAAGTTGGTTATGGCATAGGAGACTTGGAAATCTAAACTTTGACCACTTAATCAAACTCAAAAAACTTGAGGCAGTAAAAGATCTTCTGAGAATATCAAAGCCCCAAGATTCAATGTATAAACCCTGTCAAGTAGGGAAGAAAAATAGGACACATTTTCAGTCCAAGAGATTTACTTCAATAGAGAAACCACTCCAACTAGGTCATATGGATTTATGTGGACCATCAAGACAGGAAGGCACGGGGAAAGAAAAATACTTCATGCTGATTATAGATGATTACTCCAGACTTACTTGGGTTGCCTTTCTCAAGGAAAAGGTTGAAGCATTTGAGAAGTTTAAAATATTTAAGGCTTTAACTGAGACTCAAATAGGGAAGAGGTTAAAGGCAGTAAGATCAGACCGGGGAGGAGATTTTATGTCAAGAGACTTCAAGGAATTCTGCGATGATCATGGGATCAAGAGAGAATACACAATCCCAAGAACTCCACAACAAAATGGAGTAGTTGAGAGGCAAAACAGAATAGTGCAGGAAATGGCCAGGTCAATGATGAGTGAGAAGAACATTGGTCAAACCTACTGGGTAGAAGCAATACACACAACAGTCCATGTTCTTAACAAAGCCCACCTCAGACCACAAAGTGACAAGAGACCTTATGAATTGTGCTTTGGGAGACTTGCTTCAATTAAACACTTCAAAGTCTTTGGGAGTAAATGATACATAAAGAATAATGATGAGAACCTTGGTAAATATGATGACATGACTGATGAAGGTATCTTCTTGGGGTATGCTACAAACAGTAAAGGATACAGATCCTATAATAAGAGGCTACATAAAATGGTTGACTGTATTGATGTAAAAGTTGATGAAGGAATCCTAGCAAGAGAGATGTACAGTAATGAGTCTTCTACAGAAGACACAGCTAAAGCTAAAGATGAACAGGTCCAAGAATCAGAAAATGAAGACTCTAAATTAGATGAAGACTCAGACACTCAAACCGACTCAAATCAACAGTCAACTTTAAATTCCTCCTCCATAATCACTCAAAAGAATCATCCTGCAAGTCAGATAATTGGAGAAAAAGACAAAGGTGTACAAACTAGGAGAAAGCTAATCATAACCACCAAACAATCTCATATAGCTTTCATATTCATGCTAGAACCAAAGAATTTCAATGAAGCCAACAAAGATGACCACTGGGTTAAAGAAATGAATGATGAACTTGATCAGATTGAGAAAAACAATACGTGGGAGATGGTTCATAGACCTAAAGGTAAAAACGTCATTGGCTCCAGATGGATCTTTAAAAATAAGTTTAATGAGAAAGGACAAGTTGTCAGGAACAAAGCAAGGTTAGTTTGTAAAGGATATGCTAAAATAGAAGGACTGGATTATGATGAAACATTTCTACCTATAGCAAGATTAGAAGATATTAGAGTGTTTCTTGCCTATGCTTGTCATAAAAGGTTTAAAGTCTATCAAATGGATGTCAAGTCAACTTTTCTAAATGGATATTTAAGTGAAGAAGTCTATATGGAACAACCAAAGGGTTTCAAACTGTCTGATAACCCTGACTTAGTATGTAAGCTGAAGAAAGCCTTATGTGGGTTAAAACAAGCCCCTCGAGCCTGGTATCATAGACTGGATACGTATCTCAAAGCCAAAGGGTTCAAGAGATGAACAATTGATAGCAATCCGTATATTAAATCAGAGGATAGTAATTGGTTCATCATATTGGTCTATGTAGATGACATCATTTTCGGATGTAATAAGGATCCATTGGTACAATGGTTTGCCTCTACCATGGAATTTGAGTTTGGAATGTCCATGATAGGAGAACTTTCATTTTTTCTTGGGCTGCAAATTACTCAAAGGTCTGAAGGGATGTTCATTTCTCAAGAAAAATATCTAAGAGAAATGCTAAGAATATTTCAAATGGAAGACTCCAAACCTGTGGGTACACTTATGGTTACTGGATGCAAATTAAGCAAGGATGATGACTTGCCTGATTTTGATCAAAGTTCATATAGATCAATGATAGGAAGCCTGCTGTACATCACAACAACTTGCCCAAACATAATGCATGCTATAGGAATGGTATGAAGATTTCAGTCTGCACCTAAACAGAGTCATTTGCAAGTTGTCAAGAGAATATTCAGGTATTTGAAAGAAACAATGACTTATGGTCTGTGGTATCCCATAAATCATAATTTTCAGTTAACTGCTTATTCAGATGCAGATTGGGCAAACTGTGTTGATGAAAGAAAAAGCCCCAGTGGAGGAGCATTCTTCCTGGGTGACTCATTAGTAGCATGGCTAAGTAAAAAGCAAGGTTCCATTTCTTTATCAACCATAGAGGTAGAGTACATTGCTGCTGCTACCTGTTGCACTCAGGTGTCATGGATGATTCAGACACTTGCAGACTTGGAGGTAAAATATGCTACACCGATCCCAATTCATTGTGATAACACTAGTGCCATAAGTGTGTCTAAAAATCATGTATTCCACTCCAAGACCAAGCATATTCCCATAAAATACCATTTTTTGAGAGAGCAGGTCACTAATCAGGTTGTTCAGGTCCAGTACATTCCAACCACACAACAAATTGCAGACATCTTTACTAAACCTCTAACTAAGACACCTTTTGAATATCTTCGACAGAAGTTGGGTGTCATTTCATCTCACACCTAAAAGAGTCCATCTTGTTAGGGGGACTTTTGTATTGTTTGAATATCTAATGCCTCCTAAAATTACTGCAACAGCTCAGGGGGAGCATGTTTTCTTTGACATTGATGTCAAAGGGGGAGAAAAGGAGTGGTCCATAAAGGAGTAGTCTAGGCCAGATGCTACGGTTGGAGGTCCAAACGGATTAGCAAAGACACTCAGGGTTTCCATCAATGCCAAAGGGGGAGATTGTTGGCATGTTTTATAGGCAGAGTATTCTTGTCATTGATGGCAACATCAGAGTGTACATTGATGGCAAAACGGGAACAAAGTAAGCTCAAGAGGGATGGCGTACTCAGCATCTTAGGAGGATCAAAGATTGAGGCCTTTGACACTTTGAAATTCTTCTAAGTAAGGAGGATGCGTGAGCATGGGTGGAGAAGCAATAGTGATCATTGGATCGAAGAGAACCCGCACGTTCGTTAAAGTGCTAGGATAAGCGGGCCTTCAAAATGTCGAAACAGGAAAGAGCAGAAGTGTTGGTCCGAATTCACTTCAGAGTTTCGGATACCGGGAAATTGAGTGGTGAGACCCTTCAACACAGGAGTTCTAGAATCCCAAAATCCAGAATCCTGAAATCCCAAAATAGGCACTTAAATGAAGAGTTTCAGGTACTGAGAGTTGGAAGAGTCAAGATTCTTCATCATCAGGAAATCTGGAGTCGCGAAAAACGAAAATGAGAAATCGCGAAGTGACAAAGACTCGCTACCGGGATTTCGGATACCAGGAGATGGAGAGGTCAAGAACCCTCAACATCAGGAGTCCCAAAGTGTCGAAATGCGAAATCTTGAAAACCCAAAATAGGCACATCACTCGAAGTAATGGATACCAGGATTTCGGATACCGGGAGATGGATAAGTCAGAGACTCTCAACATCAGTAGTCCCGAAGTGATGAAAAGAGAAATACTGAAATTCTAGAAGCAGGCACATCATATCGGGATTTCGGTTATAGAGAGATGAAGAAGTCATATACTCTCATCATAAGGAGTCCCGAAGTGCCGAAATGCAAAATCCTGAAACAGACACATCAGCAAACCATGTCAGCTAAGGAAACGTGGCACAATTAGGCAATAACAAGTGTCAAGCTGAATCAACATTTCAGGCACATGTAAGTCACGAATCAGAGTGACACGTGGTAGCTATTCGACATGTGTCAATCCATGTGTGACGTCAGTAGTTCTACATCACATCGAAACTTTCTATTTCGGGGTTCTACATAGCAAGAAAAAACTCCACCATCACAATGTCCCCAACTCCGAAATGCCAAAAGGGACCATTGTGAGTCTTGAAAAATCGAAGGGAAAATGCCAAAATCTTGTCAACCATCCATCTCAGTGGGTTATGTGAACCATCTGATCACTTTGGAGATTTTGTGATCATGATTTTTGTAATGTTGGAGTCACGATGACTCGAAAGGGAAAAATTTCGAAATCGCAAAATGCGAAACCATGATCTAATATGAATCATTGATCAAAGGGAGATTGTAGACTATTGATCCATCTCCCTTTCATAGTTTCGGTTACTGGGAGATGGAGGGGTCAAGGCTCAAGACCCTTCATCATAGGAATGCCGAATTATCGAAAAGCCGAAATGTGAAACACGGCTAGGCTCAGCAAGAGGTCACAGCCCTTGGTCACATCGACAGAAGCTGGGGGAAGGAGTTCAGCTCCTTTTCAGAGTTTCGAGGGTCGGGAAATGGAGAGTACTAAATTCCTCCACCACGTGGATCCCGAAATGCCGAAGTTCGAAATGAAAAAATAAATGTAAGATTCTATGAATTCAATCCAACAGTGCAGGTGAAGTTGGATAATATCGCAGGGCTACTGTTGTGCTTCTTAGTGTAATAGCTAGAAACAAATGATGGTATCTACCAGAGGACTCGAAGAGGCCTCAGTGTGATCGCTAGAGAAGATGAAGAGTCTCAAGGCATCTTCCAGTGGAATGAGGACTATTGATATAGGCAATTGATAGATGGAAGTGGAATGAAGTCTATAGCTAAAAATAGAAAGGATAAGCTCATGTAAGACAGAGAAGATGATGAGTCTCAACTGCCAGAGAAGCTGAGAAATCTAGACAGAACACCCAGTGATGATGAATGAATGAGTGAAACCGCCAGAGAAGCTGAGAAGTCATAATAATGATCAGACAAAGCACTCACTGTGAAGATATGTAGAAGCATTGCGCATAGCGCATGTAGAAGGGACAGAGACTATAAGAATGGAGAACAAAGAAGAGATGGGCGTTGTTGTTGTTGGGTGTGATTGAGGTGTGAGGAAGGAGGCAAAGTGCAATAGTACAAATGCATAGAATAGGAGTGGTGCATTGAAGGGACATGGTGCAGAGAGCATAAAAGGCAGAAGAACAGAAAGTGCAAGGGGTGTGTAGAAGACACTAATGCAGACAGAGTAGAGCTGTGTAACAGAACAACGACAAGGCCAATAATCCATTGAAGAAATTTATCTCACTGTAATAAGTGTTAGTAACAAATAATTTATATTTCAAGGTGGTTGGGAGGTGCTAGGGAGGACTATTGTCCTCAGAGGTTCAAGTGGGTGCTTGAACACAGGGAGTTGATGCTTCCTTCTAGTTGGTTCTAGAGAAACTAGGGAGTTGGTGCTTCCTTCTAGTTGGTGCTAGAGAAACTAGGGAGTCGGTGCTTCCTTCTAGTTGGTGCTAGAGAAAAAAAAACAGAGAGTTGGTGATCTCAGCAAGTTGCAGCTCGCAAAAACAGAGGTTGTAGCCTCACAATGAGTAGGTGCTCATATGTATGATAATGTAAAGAATATAAATATTACTTATCATATAAAAAAGAATAGGTTTTTACCCTGTATGGGTTTCCTCAAGAAAATCTATCTCTGTGTATCTCATATGTGTGACTGATGTTGAATATGCTATTGCTTATTGCCCTGCATCATTGTGATTGTCATTGAGTGGTTTGTAAAGAATTAAAAATAAGTATAATTGTTCAATCTCGGTAAACAACTGAATCACCCCCCCCCCTCTCAGTTGTTCAACATATTCTGGTAGTTTCATTATGAACTGCTTGTAGTGTCCATTTTAATTTAAATAACAAATAATTAATCAAACATAAACTGTAACAGTAATATCTACTTGATTTCAGTAACTCAGTAATTTCTTATATTCCTTAAGTTTCATAAAACAAATACATAAATTAACATACCTGGGTCTGATGCTAACTCTCCTCTTTCCATTTGCCTTGTTGACCATTGTTGAACTATGTAAACACTGCCCAAACCTTATTCCACCCTGCCAACTAGGACAACTTCCTATCTCCAGGATATCATATGGATATCCTGGCCCCTGTGCCCAAAACCCCCGGCAAACCGGTGCCCCCTGAACTAATCCTCCCGAATCCAGAACTCAACTCTCCTCTCTGCAAATCAAAGAGAGCCCCAAAGAAAAATAATAATCCCATAGAATGATCCCCCCTCCTTCCTTCGTAAACCTCTCCTCATATTGCCCCTTCACTGACTTTCCCCTCCTTCATTACTTTCCTTATCCATTTATTAATTATCTTATCCTTTCGTAGTTAATGCCCCTTATCCCATTATTCATGTTCCTTATCCCCTTTATTTATTATCTTATCTTATATTTAATGTCCTATCCCTTCCCGAATATGTAAGCTTTAATTTAACAATATAATT
>JASDQU010099922.1:73256-103363 GCA_032191745.1 Picea mariana
TGTAAGCTTTAATTTAACAATATAATTTATTAACCCCCTTTAATTCTTTACTTAATTAATTAATCCTTGACAATCATGAACAAGTAATTAATAATAATTAATTAGTTAAAGTTATTTAAGAAATAATTATTGTTTAGCTAACTTTTAGGAAAGTTAGATTATTAAATTAATTATAAGTAATAATCCTATACATCTATTTAAGCAGAGTCGTTACATACACCCCCCCTTCAAGAAACTTCGTCCCGAAGTTAAGGTATATTATGGTACAAAGGAAAAGAAACATGGTTCACACATTCATAACAAGTAACCGACATTATCAATAAGTAAGTCAAGAAAAATCATGCATACTAGTGTATATGTACAAGAAATGCATGTGTAGCTAGTACATGCAAGTCTCACGCATGTACTAATAATCAAAACTACCATCCTTTAGTAATTTATGTATGCATCCAATCCAGTTAGCAAGACTAGTCTTTTATAAAAGACAACAACCAATCAATTGTTTGAGAAATTCTTTAATTACAATTATCCATTTCAACAATTTTATTTAGGCAACTATGGTTTAGTTACGAAATTATGAATATTCATATATACACATTTCTTTTTTTTGAAGGGAAAACATTAAATTCCACCACAAGACAGATCTCCATACCGTCTCAACTATTACTACTCATCCTTCCTCCCTAAACTACTTCCATCTCCATTCCTATCCTTCCTCTGCTAGACTATCTTGGAGCGTCAACTATATTGACCTAACTCTAAATACAACCCGTAAGCGGAAGTGTCGCTATCTCGACCAAGCTTCCCTGGCAGGCATCTGACAGTCATCATCACACGTCTTGGGGAGCGTGAACTAACACCGTCCTCCCATGACTTCGGGTTTCAGAGGATACACGGTGGGAAATGCCTCCACCCCTCCTAACAGGACTAAGGTCCACACCCTACAATGGAGAATACATGGTGGGAAATGCCTCCACCCCTCCTAAAAAGACTAGGTTCCACACCCTACAATGGAATACACAGTGGCACCATGTTGCTGGAGGTTTTGTCATCGTTTATTCGGTTTTGGGCAGTGTCATCACCTGAAATCATGCATTGGTCCACATATCATAGCAATGCATCCAAACCAATATAAATTCCTCATACAATATTCATACCATAATGTTTCTCAGTTAGTGGTCCCGATATCCACTTTCATCATCATTATCCCTTGTCTATTTCATAGCCCATAACCTACAGATTAGTCTGTAAGACAAACTCATACATTTCTATGCATTATCATCATGTAATTGCATACTATCATCATTTCAATTTGGTATCCCTGTACCGATAAATTAACATCAAAGTTTTCCAGTTAGAATTAGATCTCATAATATCCCATAATTCAATTTCAACACCCATTCATAAGATTATCATTTACCAAAATAGATTGCATCATATCTAACATCATTCTAATAGTATTTTAAACATTCATAAAATTCTTCATTCTCTCAATATGTTGCATCATATACATCATCATCAATAATCATTTAAACATTCGCAAAATTTACATTCACATAATAGATCGCATTACTTACATCATCATCAATGAATCTATTATGTCTCAGGTATATAAGGTATATAGGTTATCGCTTCATATAGTAATGCGATAATGATAATGCGATAATGAATCTATATACCTTATACCTTATAACCTGATGATGATGTAAGTAATGCGATAATGAATCTATTATGAATCTATTACTTATATAGGATTACCTGAGACCTATATACCTGATGATTCATCAGTGACATAATGACGTAAAACAGATACATGAAATACATTATGAGTTTTATGCAAGTGGGGTGGCAGTACGAGACGATATGCAACAGGTCCAATTTTCTCTTGGATCCTGAATGGTCCTATAAATCGAGGTGGAAACTTTGTCCCCTTCCCATACCGTATGGTACTCTTATTAGGCTTGATACAAATGAAAACTTGGTCTCCCACTTCATAATTTCGGTTGGTCCTGTGTGCATCCGCATAGATTTTTTGCCTATCCTGTGCTTCCTTTAGTCTCTACCTAATCTAAATCACCTGGTCCTCCATTTCTTGAATCAATTCTAGCCCAACTGTTACTTAGTCTTCTAGTCTATCCCAACTCAATGGCGTTCTGCATGGCCTCCCATACAAAGCTTTGTAGGGTGTCATTCCGATGGAGCTATGATAACTGTTATTGTAGGCAAACTCTACCAAAGGTAGGTACTTATCCCACTGGGTTTGATTATCAATTACATACATCCTAAGCATGTCTTCCATGACCTGATTTACTCTCTCAGTTTTCTCATCTGTTTTAGGATGATAAGTTGTGCTTAAGTTCAACTGAGTCCCCAATGTTGACTGTAAACTTGTCCAAAACCTAGAAGTGAATCTGGAGTCCCTATCTGAAATGATCTTCTTAGGTATCCTGTGCAAATATATAACCTCTCTTACAAACACACGTGCCACATCAGTGACATCGTAAGTGTCTCTAACTGGAATAAAATGAGCACTCTTGGTTAACTTATCCACTATCACAAGAATGGCATTGTGTCTATGGGATGTGAGCAGCAACCCCACAATAAAATCCATAGAGATGACTTCCCATTTGGACATAGGAACATCATGTGGTTGTAGGAGGCCTGCCGGGTGATGGTGGTCATCTTTCACTTGTTGACACTCTAGGCATTTGGCGATGAAATGGACTACATCGCGCTTCATGCCTACCCAGAAAAAGAGCTTCCTCATATCTACGTACATCTTCTTCGCACCCGGATGCGCACAATAAAGTGTTGTATGGGCTTCCTTCAGTATGATGCATTGAATATCCCCATTCTCAGGGATGTACATCCTTCCTCGATATCTTAACAGTCTGTCTATTTCTAGACTATATCCTTCATACTTTGGATCTAACTACCTCCCGCTTTGGAGGTTTGAAGTGACCTTTAAATACCAACTGTCTCCTAGGAGTTGTGTCAACACGTGTTCCCTCAGATTGACCTTTAAGGTTACCAAGGAGAAGATACGTGGTCTCCTACTCAAGGCATCTATGACCACATTTTCCTTTCCCTTTATGTACGAAATACCAAAATAATACTTACTCATAAACTCACTACATCACCTTTTCCTGGCATTCAGATCTCTTTGAGTGAAGAGATGTTTTAAACTTTGATGGTCCGTTTTGAGCTCAAAGTTCCGCCCCACAATATAGTGCCTCCAAATTTAGAGCTAGCATTAGAGCTGCCAACTCTAAATCATGAGTCGAGTATAACTCTTAGTGCTTCTTCAACTTTCTTTACGCATAAGCTATCACTCCTCCATCCTGCATTAGCACGGCCCCCAACCCTTGCTTCGAGGCATCCGTGCAGACCGTGAAGTCCTTTTCCATATCCGACATTCGTAGAATTGGCGCACTGGTTAGTAACCTCTTAAGCTTAATGAATGCACTATCACGCTCTACTGTCCATTCATACCTGACCCCCTTGCACTGCAAGGTGGTGATGGGTTTCGCTATTTTTGAGAATCCTTCTACAAATCTCCGGTAATAACCTGCTAGCCCCATGAAGCTTCTCACCNTCCATAGAGATTCCTTCGCCGGAAATGATATGACCTAAATAGTGGATCTCTTTCTGGAAGAAGGAACACTTCGACAACTTCCCATACAATTTGTTCTCTTTAAGGAAGGACAACACTATTCGCAAGTGTTCCTCATGTTCTCTTTCATTCTTGGAATAGATGAGGATGTCATCTAAAAAGACTTGTACAAAATGGTCTAAGTACTTCCGGAATACGCCGTTCATGAGGCTTATGAATACTGTTGGCACATTGGTCAATCCAAAAGGTACTACAACAAACTCGTAATGTCCAAACCGAGTTTGAAAGGTAGTTTTTTGGATATCACCTTCCTTAATCCTTAACTGATGATACCCTGATCACAAATCAATCTTTGAGAATACCGCTGCTCCTTTCATCTAATCGAAGAGGTCATCTATTCATGACATTGGGCACCTATTTTTCATTGTAACACAGTTCAAGTCCCTGTAGTCTATACACAGTCGTAAGGATCCATCCTTCTTCTTTACAAAAATTACCGGTGCACCCCAAGGTGAAACATTGGGCCTTATTAGCCCTAAGTCCAGTAAATCTTTCAACTACATTTGCAAATCACAAAGTTTCAGCGCTGTCATCCGATACGGAGTTTTGGAAATTGGTTCTGCACCAGGTTTTAGCACAATAGTAAAATCAAGCTCCCTCTCAGGAGGTAACCCTGGTAACTCGTTCGGAAAAACATCTTGAAATTCTGACAATACCGGATATTGATGCAATGAGGGTCCCTTCCTTTCATTCACTGCTTCCACTACATAAAGTCAACACCCTTTCCTCAAGCATTGCTTAACCTTCATAGTTGATATAAAGCGTAATGACACTTTTATCTGTACACCCTGGATCTCTACTGGTCTTCCTTCATCGTCGACACAAAGCACCCTCTTTGCGAAACAATCTACCAAATCTCGGTGAGGTGCTAACCAATCCATTCCAATGATTAGGTCATATGCCCCAAGAGTAGTGACGTATACCTTCAACCTGGTAGTACACACTCCCAGGTCTACTATACAATTATCAACACTAGGTCCTACCGCTTGTTTTCCCCCCGAAGCCATCTTGACTTGTTAAAGTCATCGTGCTCGTAGGCTGCAAACCCACTCTTTTCTAATGAAAATGGTGAAATGAAACTATCTGTTACACCAGAATCAAACAAAATCTTGACATTGATATGATTTAGCGTACCTGATGACTCCACCACTGTGGATTGATGTTCGGCCTGGTGATTATTAACCACTGTGTAAATCTGGTGGTTGCTACTTGCTCTCCCCATTGGTGCCTTTCCTTCTCTATGCACAAACCCTGATTGTAACTCCGGACAGTCACACTGATAATGGGGTCCTCCGCACCCCCAACAGGTAACACGAGATTGAACCTTTGCACTGTTATGTGACTATCTCTGAAATGAGTTCCATCCCCTGGAACCCCTGCCCCTACTCATTGTTCCCTAAGATGGTCGTGGACTGGTCTATGCTGTTGGCGATGAACGAGATGCTGCACTCACTGCCATTGAAATCCCTACAACTATTTTCCTTGGCGCGACTCTGTTACCATATGGCGGTGGCCTTGAGCCCCCTCCCCTAAGAAATTTCCTCGGGGCCTTTCCTACGAATCCAGGGCGATGCAGAAATGTCGGTCTTGTACCCTCGGTTAAGTTCATGTGTTCTTCTACATAACGCGCATTTTCCACCGCTTCTGCTACTGAAGACGGTTTCCACATTTGCACCATATCTCTTATCTTAGGGTTCAATCCATAGACGAAGCGCTCTGCCTGTCGTTGATCATTATCCATATACGAAACATATTTGACTAGTTCCATAAATCTGATCTCATATTCTTCTATAGTTCTGTTTCCCTGTACTAAGGCATGAAATGCCCCTACCTGTTGTTCCTCGTAGTATGCTGGTAGATATTTCCTTCGAAACCTCTCCTCGAAAAATTCCCAAGATACTGTGTCTGGGGTAAGGCGCGGTTTTCTTTCTAGGTTGCCCCACCAGTTCAAGGCGCTGTCTCTTAACTAAAAAATGGCGATCTTTTCCTTTGAGTTGGATGCATAGTCCCTTAAGGCAAAACATCTTGTCATGCCTTCCAACCATGCTTCCACGTGTTCACTGGCGTGACCCCCGGTAAACTCCAGAAGTTTGATCTTCTGCAATTCTCGCGTGATGTCTTCAGGTGGAGGTCCTCCCCTTGAATCCCTTGACGCTTATGGATTAGTCGTTCCAGAGGGTGGGGGTTCCACTTCAGTCCCTGCCGGTTGTCACCCCTTTAAAGTCTCATTAATGGCTTCCAACGAGCATAGGATGAGGGCTAGTTCGGGCGATGGTGGTGGTGGCGCTGGCGGTGTTGGCGGTTCTTGCAACGATGCTCCCCTGCCTCGATTCCCTCGAGTCCTGACCATCCTATATGCTTTGACCTACATCAATTAAAGTTGTTAGGGTGAGTTCTAGGATGTTTCAAATTTGTGCTACTCAAACTAGAAACAGGTTTAGGCGTAAGTTTTCTTTACTTGTCTGTAAACAGACATTACTCCTTTAGGGGATTGGCTAGGTTAGGGTTAGGATTAAGAGTCTATGCTTGATTTCTTCACCCCTATGAAAAAAAAACTATTGGTTCCCTTGCCTTGTAGCTATGCTGGCCTTGCGCCATACTCGCCACTTGCTATGCTTACTCTCCTAGTGCATATGTCGCCTCCTTCCCGCTTGTCCTAGTCTAAGCCCTTTTAACTTTTCACTTACAACTAAATATCCTCCGATGCTTGACTTAGAATATTTTCCTTGGCGCATAGTGTTGGCGTTGTCAATTGCTGCATTGAGATTTAATGTTGACTTAACTGGTGGAATGGAGTGGAGGCACTTGGTGCTCGGCTCGACGAATTGGGTGTACGGTCTTGTGAACCTGACGCTTAGGCAATCAGAGTTTATACTTCAGGCTAGCACCTTGCTATTATTGATAATTAAACTATTTATATGCGAATTTATTTGTAAAAGTGATATGTGTGGCACGTTGGTGTTATTGCTCTTCTTAAGGCGCGTCGCTTGGTGGGTGGTCTTGGGTTCAAAACCCTTGGACCTCTAAATTTTATACTTAACCCTATATTACTCAAACTTAACTAATATTTTAATTAACTTTTAATGTAGTTTAACTTTATTTTATTAAACTAGTTAACTTTACTTAAACTTTATTAACTTCATAATTATACTTTAATTGAATCTTTGATTTGATCTTTTTTTTTTTTACATTATTATATCAGGGTTAAAATATTGAATATATTTCAACTTAAAACAATATATATATATAAATAAATATAATATAATATTTACAACTAAAATTAAAATTAAACCAATTTTAAAAAGACTTTGTATTGGCAACGTGGGGATTGCATGCGGCCCACGTGCCCTTCGCTCTTCTTCTGCATCGTTGTTCTCATTCAAAAGCAAGAATATTGCAGCTTTAACGTTCAATTCTAACTCTGACTCAAGAGGAAGAAGGCACTTGTGTGGGGTTTCAAACTCATGGCGGTCAAGGATGGAGGTCGCTCCTCTGCTCTTGGCGCTGGTGTTGGTAATGCCCGCCATCAACATAGGATGCTCTTCCAGAATTCTTAGATACACACACTCCTGAGCTCATTCTCGGTCATGGTCATGGTTGAAGTTTCCACACTCTCTTCAAATCCTCAGCATTCCCCTAATTTCTCATTTTCGGGGCTCCCCACCTGCAAAATCTTCTCCTCTTTGCATTCTGGTGCATAGATTGTTTTTTTTTGGGTCTAATTTTCTCTGGGAATCAATGCATTTAGATTTTATTTTGGCTGGCTGTTGATCTAATTTATCTACATGTTCTTAGCTCATGGATGGTCGCTCCGATTTAACTCGATGCAGAACATATCTGTCGCAGTTGTTTCGTTTATGGGTATTTCATGCTTAAATAGTTTGAATTTCCATAGTGGTTGGATGTTCAGGTCTTACTTTAGGTTTATTTTTTTCTGCAGAGGATATGCATTAGCAAATGCTGCCACTGCGATGCTTACAGTTTAGAAGATGGAATTTATAAGGTTGTCATGTGTTGTAAACCCTCACGAGCCGTTGAGAGTTTGAGAGAAGATTACTTGTCCTGAGTATTTACTAATTCGACTAGAAATAAACCCTAGAGTCTTTGTTTTCTTAAATTGTTAGTGCATAGCATGACAGTCTGTTGCTACACAAATTTTATTGTATGTTATTTTCTATTGTTTTGACAATTGCGACCATGGTTGTGTCTTGGTGTTGAAAATTGTTTGGTGGTAAAGATGTTGGCGTCTCATGCCATAAACAACGCTTCAGTGGTCCCCATAAGCCTAAATAAGTTGTTAGGGTCAGATGCAAGTACCAAGTATTTTGACATCAGAGTACCCTCTTTCTGCAACAGTTTAGCTGGAGGAAAGTGCTTATTATCAACAGTTTGTTCTAAAAATGAGCCACAAATGGGTTGCTTGTGATATGCCTGACATATTTCATGCAATGTAATCTCTCTCGAGTTCATAGATGAAGCAACTATAATTTTTATGTTTAAAATCCTTTCTGGATTTGGAAGTAGGAGTACTGTTGTGGCAAAGCTAGCTAACATTAAGTTGGATAGGCTCGATTTTCTTTGTAGTCTAAACCAGACCTTTCTTTTTATCTTGCAAACCTCTTTAGTTTAGTTGCAGAGAATCTAACCCTCGGCGGTTATGTTATGCCTCCAGAGTTTACGCTTTATCCAATAAAATTCTTGCCTTTGATGAGCAAAGAAGAAAACTCGTATTCGTATAGGGATGCTTTAGCCCTCTTGAATTTCTCAGAGTCTCACTGGCTGCTCACTCAGTAGTGGACTCACCATAGCGCGCTAAAGCAGAATGAACATGGCATGTAACCAATCCCCATCCAACAAAGGCAAGGCGAAGAGCTCAGCGAATAGAGTCAATCCAAACCTAAAATGAGAGACTAAGAATCTCCTTCTTTTTCTTTCTGATTGACTAGAGCAGTAAGGGAGACTGTAGGCTCACATATCGATACTCTTTAATCAACACCTTCAAAAAGTTGCAGATTAAGTTTTTCTTTGCCAATCATTGCAATTTACCATTGTTTGCTCACGTTGACATTGAATTTTCAGTGACACTGTATTATAAATTCGTAATACCTTTTTTTTTATTCCTAGTTTAAGGCTATCATTTTGAGATTATTATGGAAAATTCGCGTGGAAATTTGGTTTGGAATTTAGCTTCCTGTTTTTTTTTTGAGGGGGATAATGCTGTATTTTTAAGATTATTACTATAAATTCCTGCCCAGATATAGCTTGGAATTCCTTATCCCATATTTTTTTGGTTTATTGCTAAAACTATTGGGGCAAACTCGCTTGGAATTTCTTCTCCTGTATTTTCTTGTTTAAGGTTATAATATTGAAATTATTACGGAAATTTGGTGTGAATATTTATCTTGGAGTTCCTTTCGTTTTATTCTTGGTTCAAGGTTAAAATTTAGAAATAATTGCCACAAATTTACCCTTAGATTAAGCTTGATTTCTTCATATTTATGGGTTGGAAGTTAAATCTGAACAAGTTCAAGCGAATTTCTCTTAATGTGCTTTTGCGAGTTTCAAAGAAAGAGTAGAAAACCATAGAATCTACTTCCTATTTTTTAATTTAGTCTTCTAGGAGGGTTTTGTCAAAAGTTGCAAAGAGATAAGATGCAAAAATAATTGTAACAGCCCTAGTTGCTTGTTTTACTTTGGTAAAAATAAAATTTTACATTTTCGATTTGGATTGCATTTATTTTTATATTTGTTTTAAAATTTCTGTGTTTGGTTTGCATGTTAGGCGTAGCTAGAGTTAGAGCTTGGAGTTTTTGGCCCTTAGGCCCATATTTCAAACAAAGGCTATGATACCATGTGTAGTGTCCATTTTAATTTAAAAAACAAATAATTAATCAAACATAAACTGTAACAGTAATATCTACTTGATTTCAGTAACTCAGTAATTTCTTATATTCCTTAAATTTCATAAAACAAATACATAAATTAACATACCTGGGTCTGATTCTAACTCTCCTCTTTCCACTTTCCTTGTTGACCGTTGCTGAACTGTGTAAACACTGCCTAAACCTTGTTCCACCCTACCAACTAGGACAACTTCCTAGCTCCAAGATATCATATGGATATCCTGGCCCCCGTGCCCAAAACCCCTAGCAAACCGGTGCCCCCTGAACTAATCCTCCCAACTCTAGAACTCAACTCTCCTCTCTGCAAATCGAAGAGAGCCACAAAAAAAAAATAATCCCATAGAATGATCCCCCCTCCTTCCTTCGTAAACCTCCCCTCATATTGCCCCTTCACTGACTTTCGCCTCCTTCATTACTTTCCTTATCCATTTATTAATTATCTTATCCTTTCATAGTTAATGCCCCTTATCCCATTATTCATGTTCCTTATCCCCTTTATTCATTATCTTATCTTATATTTAATGTCCTATCCCTTCCCAAATATGTAAGCTTTAATTTAACAATATAATTTAGTAACCCCCTTTAAATCTTTACTTAATTAATTAATGAGTTAATTAATAATTAATTAATCCTTGACAATCATGAACAAGTAATTAATAATAATTAATTAGTTAAATTTACTTAAGAAATAATTATTGTTTAGCTAACTTTTAGGACAATTAGATTATTAAATTAATTATAATTAATAATCCTATACATCTATTTAAGCAGGGTCGTTACACCGCTCCTGTGAAAACATCATTTGCTTCCTCCAGTGCAGGAAAAAGGGATAGAAGCCCACCTAGATTAGATGAAGAGCATGAGGAGGCTGATGAAGAAAAATTACCACAAGGAACACTATTGATCCCCTTGTTAGAAATTTGAGATGATGCAAAAACATATGGTAAGTAGTTTTGGGAAGTCCTTTCATATGCTCTTCCTCTCAAGAAACTGAGAACAAGTTCTCCTGTGAAACTAGCAAGTGAACCAATTATTAATTAGGTTACCCCTCTTTCTTCACTGCCACCCACATCTCCTTCGATTCCATCTCTATCGATATTCACTACCCCGACTCGCATTTGCACCAAGAATCCTTTAGTAGAATCATTTGTCCCTATGCATCTTATCATTCAAATTCTAGATGACCCACCCAAGTAGGTCAACTTTACTACCATTGATGAGGAAGTTTTTGGTCATCAAAATGGTAGAACCATTCATGAATCTACCTCAAACCCACCATCCCCAGCCCACACACAAGCAATGAATCTCTAGCATGTTGATCCTTTTAGTATACCCACTAGCATTACCACTACACTCATGATTATTTTACCCCAAGTCTCGCAAGACCGAGTTCCTCCTGAAAAAGGCTCGAGAATTGTCTCTAGTCCTCAACCAGATACAGAGCCCAAAATGAAATATTAGATGGACGTGGACACATTCAATGACTCACTCAATGGTCAATATGACACCCATTCCACACTGAGCATGACCTCTTTAAAGGAACAAGTTGCTACAATTTTGAAAAACCCACACCAATGTCTTTTTCTACTAGATATATGTCTGGAACAACAAGGGGTTGTAACCCCACTACCACCAAAATTATGGTCCAGTATTGTGAGAAGTCTTAAAAATGAGTCACCTACCCCGAAAGGTGCAGGTAATCCCAGTTGTTTATGAAAAATCCATTGCAAGTGGCCAACCACTTGCGACACGGTTACCATTGGATATACCTAATATGAATAGTGATATGTCTGCTTCAGATACACCTCAAATTTTGTAGCTTATGATGAATTATGCAGATCAACTAGAACAAATATATGTTGTTGTAACACAAAGAAATAGAGGCTTAGTACAACATGATGACTAGTTGAAAGAGAGACTTACTTTAGCTAACGCAACAAAAACTTATGAATGAGACATGCAGGAAAATGTTGTGTTCACCATTGAAGCAGTGTATAGTAGGCTCAGTGACACTTGGCCTACCTTTCGCAAGCTAGTGCCTAAACTCCTAGAAGACCTCGACCAGGTTGTCTAGTAACCAGAGTTGAGATTGACGTTGAGGCATGGACCCATGTAGTAGTTAAGACTCAGGACCTATAGCAACAACTTGAGGCTATCCAACTAAAGGAATGAGAGCATCCCAAGGAGATGTTGGAGAAAATATCCAAGGTTGTTGCAAAGGGTGATGTTGTGTGCAATTCTTTACCTCAACGAGCTACATAGTGTATTCACCTCCTCAAGATAGTTAACGATTGGGTTGGTCTGGTCGAGTGTCACACTAAACTATTGGAGGAACTTTGAGACAAATTCTGATAGATGAACTAGTAGATGAATTTTATCACCGATGCCATTTAAAAGAATCCTAAATTTATGGAAATCCAATAGGTTGATGAATGCATGGATTCTTTATAGGACACCAATCAGGCTTCCAAGGAGGAACTTTGGGAGTTCAAGCTAGTAGTCCATGACACCTACATAAAGATCCAATAGCTTGATGCAGTGGAAGAATTTGAATGGACAACGTTGATGGACATGAAGCCCTCAGTCCTGGATGTCAATGCAACACAAGGATTTGTTGCAGGAGCATTGATCCTACTACAGAAGTGGCAAGATCATGTCGATCAATATGATAGTTTCAAGCAACATATCGTCCAAATCATCTTTGAATTGGACCCTCCACTTGAGGGAGACTATAGTGAAGAGGTTAATATTTGAATTGGGACGAGTCAAGGTTTGTGGTCGGGGCCTATTGGACCCTTCATTTTTGGATAAGAATCAATTTTGTAGAAATATCATAGTATTGTGGGAAAAGAAAAGAAAACTAGTGGAAGGCTACGACTATCGACAAATAGATAAATGTAGTGGAAAGCCAAAGAAAAGTGACACATCAGAATTCCATCGTGGGAAGAAAAGATGATCCAGCTAGACATAATAATGGAAGAAGCTGGAACAATCAAGAGAATTCCATAGGAAGGTAGAATCAAGAAATCACAACACCAGAATGAAGAAAGAAAGAAGTCTGTGGAAACTCCGATAGCAAAGAGTTATGTAATGGGTTGGGATTAAGTTAGTATAGCATTAGTTCGTTGATGATTTTCTTTGGGTTTTGTTGTGAATCGATATAATTCTTGAGAATTGTTGTTCTTTATAGCTCTCAATTGTTGTATTGATTTCAGAGTTAGAAATACTATAAATTCTTGTTATGATCATACTAGTTGTGGGAAAGTACTGGTTTTATAATTTATATTCTTTTATATGTACAATATGGAAACATAACCTTGTATCTAATGTTATGAAATGATATTAATATAAGAGATGATTGGACCCCTAAAATTTTGATAAATAGTGTATGTATCTTGATGAACTGTGTAGGCTTCTTTTGCTCAAGTCTTTTTTATGCATCTTGGATCTCTTCACTATGTACATTCCATTGTTGATCTGTCTGGTTACTTTAATTTTCATAGATTTGTTAATGTATGAAGTAGGAATCATTGTAAGTGTCGTGCTACTCTGTTTAGATTGTGTCTGCCCTGTTTACCATCCCAACCACATGATCGATTAGTTGGTTTGCATTCTTCCCACCACTACATCATATTCAATGTCTCTCCATTTCACATAAGTCTCAACAACACTTCAGGTGAGACCTCCTTCCCTCACAGAAGGTTGAATATGCCAACGATCTAGACAACAATGATGCCTTTGTTGAAAAACTACGAGAACCTTGGTCTCCAATCATGTGCCAACATGTTCTTTCCTTAAGTAGGCCAGATTATATCTAAATTGAGAGGTTTGATTTTGGTATTTCTTGTCTCCATGTGTGCAAGAAATGGGTTGCAGGAGCTGGAGTTAGATCTTAGGAGTTGCATTAGCCAGGAATACGTGAGGACAGTTACCAGAAACCATGTATTCTATATCCTATCATAAATAAGACTAAATCTAATAGATCTAGTGAAAGATTTGTTTTTGTTTATCCCATAGCATATCTCAAATCACCAGCAGATCCAATAAAGTGCTCACCCATCTGCAAGGGAGATTTATCTATTAAAAAAATGACAAGTCCACTAGGGAAGGATCTTTGATTATTCCTTAGTTTTGGATTTTCCCTTGTTCTTTTTATATATGAAACATGCATGTATATTTTTACTTTCCTCGTCACTCATCAGATGATTAGATCTCTCATATTTGTGAGATCTGGGCTAGATATGGGATTTTTTCCCAATTTCCCTACATGGACGCACTTTGTATTTGAAAACCAAAGACATTAATCACGAGCTGCTCCACTGCATCCCACAACTGCCTGTCTACTAGTCACTCTCTACACTATTGTTGGGTCGTGACCTATTATGTAGGTGTTTTTTGGGGGATTTTTTGAGTTATTTCCTTCACATATCTATGTCTAGGCAAGGTCTGTGAGTCTGTTAGAGGTTTTTTAACATTGATTTGATCCTTGTCTAAGCCTCTCATTTGACTTGACAAGTTTAAAATGTATTTGAGGTTTTTTTTGTTTGAGTGCATTTATTGTTTAAATCTAACTAAGTTCTAGGCTTATTTTTTTTTATTGTTATGCCTTTTCCCCCACAGTTGTCACTTCCCAAATGATAAATTATGACCGATATTTGATTTTCTACTGATATCCTATGACTGGTTGCAATATTTGTTAAGGCACCCCACAACCTTTCTTGTGGGGTGCACAAAAAATGACATGTAGGGTGCAAAAAGCACTTAATTTTTGCAAAAGAAATTTGGAGTTTTTTATTTTCAAGTCTAGGGACCCTATTGTTTGGAAAGAGAACCTTTAGAACTTATTTTTTTTAGTAATTTTTCATTCTTCTTTCCACGGTATAAAATAAAAAAGAAAAAATTTTATTTGATGATCATCCCTTTTGGAACATTTTAGGACTTTTTCTCAAAGTTTCATTGGAGTGTTGATTGTGATTTTTGGGGTCTAAAATTGTCTTTTGGAGTGATTGATAGTCCCATTTTTATTTGATTCATTTCTATTTAAGAATAATAATATCTCTCCTTTCCTTTATCTAGTGTTCATAAAAAGAAAAAAATCACTCTTTGCATGAATCTCTTTTACTTCTTTTGGATTGGAAAGTGTCTATTTTTTTGTAAGTGAGTGTGAGATTCTATATTACTGAAAGAAAATATGGTACAAAAAGGAAAAGGGGGATCCCTTGATCTGCCAAAAAGGAAACCGGATCAGGGATCTGGAAGTTGTGTGGTCTACAAAAGCGGGGGGAAGGGCTGGGCTGCCACCATGGGAAACCGACCTAGTCTCCAAAAACTAGTTTGAAAAACTATACCATAACCTATACATAAAATACAAAAATGTAGAACAGGGGTGGCTCCTACATTCATAAACAAATTGACTAGGGGTTGAAACTGTGCTAGTCCAAGATGATGGGATGGATTTCGTCTCCATCCTTTCTTGCCTCGTTCTCCTTCCTTTGCTCCACCATGCACATCTTTATGATACAGGTTGGTGTTCCACATTGGTATGATGGAGTGATGTCCATGTGGTGGACATAGCATAGGTAAATGTGGAATTGTCCTCCCATTCATTTCATTTTTTCTTTTTGGCTCCTTTGGTCCTCTTCTATTCTTTTTTCACTAGCCTCCATGTTGTTGAGGTGGCTCAGAATTTTTGTGAGCACCTCCTTCTGGTCCCTGATAGCCTCCCTGCTGGTTTCTTTCCTGTCAGCGCTCAGCTTGCCTATCAACATTTTTGTGCACCAGGATTCCTCCACCATTTTGTGGTAGAGGGTTGTTCTGGGTTGTGTGGCCCCTGGGTCCCTTATCATGTCTTCTTCTTGAATTAGTTCCACCCAAGCCTTTCCCTGGCATGTGGTGTTGACTTCTCTCTCCCACCTGTTGATGATCACTTTGTCCTTTGGATTGACCTACATGAGAAATGTACCCTTGGCTTCTTTGGTCACCTTTTCCATCCTTGTGATATTCCGGTGTTGTGGGGTATTCTACCCTACGGACTAGCAAGCTAGGGCTCTAAACTTGCATGCAAATCATGACCCTTTCTAAGCTACTTTGAACCTTCTACCCGAATCTGAAACCCCTTTTTTCACATGCACACAAGGGAAGAGTAAACCAACCTTTTTCCGACGGTTGAAGTAGATCCTTCGTTGAGCTTTTATCCTCTTGCTGCTGCTGCTCCTTCCAAAAAGCTTCCCTACAATCAAGACAAAACTATGCATGCATGCTTCTGATCTAGTATAGGGTTAGAGATTAAACACAAATCAAATAACATAGATAAAACTCATGTATTCGGGATGGGAAAAGTATCTTTTTCATTAACCTCAATATGAACCAATTTACAATGATTTCTGAGGCCGGTCATCGTTCCACGATCCTGATCCTGGGATCTTCCTCTTCTTTGTCCTCCAATTGCTGTGCTTGAACTTCTCCTAAAGCTTGAGGAAAGGCTAAAGGGTTGGGACAATAATGGACTTGGAAGTTTGGCAGAGTTTCTTTGCTATGATTTTTCCTCCTTTGAATAGTACCCCTACCCCTCCTTTTATAGGCTAGAAGGAGCTAGGGTTTTTGGTGAACTCTCGGCCATGCATGGCTGGGAGTTCCAGTTAACTGACAAAAAGCTCTTCGTCCCGGCGGAAACTTTCCTGATTTTTTTCTTTGTTAGGTAAACGCGGGCTGTAGTGGGTTAGCCTGTGGGCACCCACGTGCAGTAGAAGGCCAGCAAGTGGTCACCCACGCGCAGTGAAATATTAGGGCGCGGGTTCCTTGATTTAAGTGGTTTTTTGAGGATTTGTTCAGCATGGCTTTGGCTAGGAAGAGGCATGAGTTGGCCTGATGCCAGGTAAACCTATGTGGTGCATTTTAGGGTTATAACAGATGCCCCCTAATGTGTGATGTCAGAAGAGCATCTGATGGCCAAAATACATTACCAATTCTTTACCAATCTGTACTGACATGCTGAATAAGTGAGCCTAGGAATCAGGATCGGGAAGTGCCGTCTGCAAAAAATATCAAATGTCACACCGAGGAGGGCATACCCATGCTCGGGATGAATCAGAACCATGGATACCAATCAAATACACTGTAGATCCATGTCAAATAACTATAAAGAGTAGCCACGAACAATACACAACGGAGCTACATCTCGAAATCAGAAAGATATACAAAGAAAGTATCCATCTCTCAGAAGCTGATTTGGCCTGATGGCTGTACTTCAGAGCTCAAGCAACAACTTCAAAATATTCTAAACTTGGGTAGGAGTGTAATATGAATGTACGAATGCACTACCCAGAGGTCTTCGACGACTCGCCAGTTATGGACTTGATAATCTTGATGATCGGACTGAAGGCTTCAAATGATTTCGAACAAAGACTTGATTGGACGTTCAGGATGGACGGGTATGCAGACAAGAGACATATTGCAGAGTGGCCGACTCAGGCTAAGTAACAAACTTCCCTTGGATAATAGCACGACAAGTGATAAGACTCGGGCAGCATATATGTTAATCATAAGTGTACGAAGCAGGAGGCAACGCAAACTCTCCATATGTTTGGAAGAGTAACCAAACGATGGAGGACACAACTCTGTAACGAGCAAAGATTCCTAAGGTCGTACTACATCCCATAGTCTGATGAATCAAATGGACAGATGTGATTTATCCAAGGGCGACTCATAATGCTGCCAATAAAGAAAATACTTTTCCCATCCTCTTTTTGGGGTATATTTGATTTTTTTTTGTTCTTTTTGTTGATTTGGAAAAATAATAAAGGAATATTACATTACAAGGGAGGAAAGAGGATCGCAAACATACAAGTTCAAGGCAAAAGGACAAGACTAATGTTCTAGAAAATGATACTCGGAAAAATCCTCCAGTGGCCAAAGGTGTTAAAACGCAGACGCAAACTGTTACTAGGCTGATGGGTAAAGGATGCAAATGCGGTTGATAGAACACACAATGGTAACATCCTTCGATGTAAGTTTAACAAGCCCAAAGAAGGGAAGCTCGGTGATTTTTCATGTTTAGAGAGTCTGAAAAAACATAAAAGAAAACTCCATTGGGGTACCTTTTTCGTCAATATTCTAGTTGGTTCGAAAAAGGGGTAAACTAGCACCAACGAGACATCAATTCAAAACCATTTTAACGAGTGTGACAAGGAAAAGATCACTCGGCTATTTTTTCAATTTTAAGGAGTCTGAAAAAAGCTTAACTATGGACTCCGTCAGGAATGTTCTTCTAGACCATTTAACGAGTGTGAAAGAATAAGGTTACTCGACAATCTTTTCAATTTTAGGGAGTCTGAAAAGAGCTTAACTATGGACTCCGGGGGGGTTTCTTTTTCGTAGACTTAGTCCCTCAGGCCCGAAAAGGAATAAAATTATACCTGAGGATACTCTTCTAAAGAATCGAAATTCAATAGAGAATTCCTTTGTTCATACAGTTGACCATCCGGACCGAAAAAGGGGTAAACTACCGCCGGACAGACGTGACTTCAAATTTCAGTTTAATGAGCATGAAGGGTCACAAGATCGCTCGACAATCTTTTCATGTTTAAAGGGTCTGAAAAGGGCTTAAAAGGAGACCCGTTATGTGTTTGGGAATCCGGGGGGTAAGACAAAGAGTGAAAAAGACCCATGCAAATGAGGCTCAAACTCATATTCAGGAAAGACTATACGGACTCCCGAGCCTACTAAGTTGTTTAGGAACGACATGGACACCATAATGCAATTGGGAACTACCTAGGGCATCCATGTTTTGGTAAGCTCTACCACCAAGTTGCAATGTTTCTAGAGCAGAAATGATGGTTCCGCATCACAATCGGGTGGGGCCGATCCTATATTTGGAGAAACAAAAGGCAACGAGATGCAACAGTGGGGATAAAATCCTACCCTATATGCTCAGGTTGATTTTGAAATTTTTTTTATGGACCGCCCTTATGTGTATTTTTATTTTTTTTCTTTTCTGAAACTCAATGAAAAGTGTCCCAATACCTGATCAAATCCCTTCCATATAACTCTGGAACCACCCAAAATGGTTTTTGGTATAAAGAAACTGATAAAAGGGCCCAAAATGGTGACAAAAATAGGCTAAAAACTCTATAAATAGAGGCTGGCAGCTCATTATCACCATTGCTGATTTTGAAATTGACTCTGGAGCCAAAAGACCCCCTTTGCTACAGATCATGATTCTGGGAGCTACAATGGACCAAACAGACTTCCGCTCGGACCAAGTAAGTACAAACTCCCTCATCTTGCATTTCAATACTTAATTTGTCGTTTTTGGGTGTGTTGGGGGGGTGGCCGTCGCCCTTTAAAGGGTCGGCTCTAGTAACTCGCGTGTTGTCTAGACACAGCCTGCGGGTACCCGCACGCACGATAAAGATAGCACGTGGGTACCCGCGACTGTCACCTCTACAGCCCGCAGGTTACCCCCCACGCAACGAGAAAATTGATGCAAGATCTTAACCTCTCCTTTTTGACTTGTGTTTTTGTAGGATGTATGTGCATTGGAGAGAGAGAGAGCATGAGGCTGCCAATGAGGCAGTTGCTGCAAATCCAAACATTATGGGTGTGCTGACACAGTGTGGTCTCGTGAAGTTCTTCCTATGTCCATTTATGCACACACAACCAAGGCTGTTGAATGCCCTGGTTGACTATTGGCATCCTGATGCTGAGGCCTTCATGATTGAGGGGCAATCCTTAGTGCCCACCACCGAGGACATCTATTTCTTGATGGGCCTCTCAAGGAGAGGGGAACCCGTCAACTTGTAGACATTTCCTGCGGGGCCGAGCAAATTCTCGGAGCTAATAGCAGAGTATTGCGTGGCTGAGACTAACCAGGGGACTTCCTGGATACCGGTTGGCAGTGTCGCCAACTTTGCTCTACAGACCATTCTATCGCTCATTGGGTGAATCACCGGATCCAAAGCCATACATCAGGCGTCGCGCACGCAGATGAATTGTGCAATTCAGTGTATGAATGCACAAATTTTTTACTGGAGTACCACCCTGCTCGAGAGTATGAAGAGGCAATTGACAGATTGTCGTCAGCGAACCCACAGGAACTTCGGGTTTGGGACTATCTTGTGCTTGTTCTTCTTTGAGAGAGTTCCATGTTTTAGTGCTCGGATGACCATACGAGGACATCTGGTGACATTCCCGGCTGTGTGTAGATGGGCAGTATTACTGCCGCGACAGGGTGGCGGAAGGATCGTGGAGGCCTTCGACGATGACTTCTTTGCTTGGTTGTCACGACAGATCCTCGCTATTGAGGACTACTCGTATGCGGGAATTGATTTTTCCAGAGATCCATCTATGCCAGTGCCACCTGGCGAGGAGCGAGGAGAGATAGGTAAGTCTCCTCCTATACAGTTTTTTGTTTTTGTTTTTTGCATATGTAATTTTTATGTTTTTTTAGATATATATCATGTTTTTTAAATAACAGAGTTTCTGATGGGTGACCCTTGTGTTGCATGCAGATGTGGGACCTGTGTGGCTTTCCAACTTTGCACGGAACAGGCACCTCCCACGGCCAAAGGCCGCAGCTGCCGCTGCTAGGGGAGCAGTAGTAGCAGGGAACCCTCCCGCAGGAGAGGCTGAGAGGTCTCTTAGGCGGATTGAGCAGAACTTCACTGAGCTCACCCGCACAGTGCCCATGATTGAGATATAGGATATGCCGATCCCCATGCAGAGACATATGGTGGGGTTACCTTGGACATGGGTCCGTTTGTTTAGGCGATTGGGTCGAGCTCTTCGTGACTATAACAGGGCTCATATGCCCTGAGCCGACTTGTACACTTTTTATGTGCCTCGAGCACTCATATGTATTGTATTTTTTGAGGGCATAAGCCCTAGTGACTCGTTATGGCTCCCACTTTTTGAGGCGTTTGCGCCCGTCCATGTACTCTAAGACTTTTATGATGTATATATATGATTTTTATTTCTTTTATGTGTCTTTATGGATTTTGTGCACAAAAATGTATTTACATGTGTTTGATCATGATCTTCTTTATGTGTGAGCAAGATGCCAATCTAAAATGTGATTAGCTAGAGTATCTGTGATTTGATTTAGACTTCTAGGAACATGAAAATATGTAATATAATCAAAATTGCGTTCCAAGAGACGTACCCTAAGGAATCTTCAGTGTAGAGTAGCATCATGCACATGGTATATTCTGTTTAGCTACGACATGACCAGTTGAGCGTCTAGATAGACCCGGAGACGAGAAACGCACAATGACAAAGCGTCACGAAGCAACTCAATAACTGCGCTATACTCAACAACATTGTTTGTGGTGTTACCTAAGCATATGCCTCCGGAAGATAACAACTGACCCTGTGGTGTAAAGATTACCCAAGCTGCAGAGGCAAGCCTCCGCGTGTATCGACTAGCACCGTCCGCATATCCAATGAACACCTCGGACTCACTTGACATCTGCCATAGTGATGAAAGATAACATTAATGACACGTTCGTGACACGTTTTACAAAAGAAACGAAAGAAAGTAATAGCACAAAGACTATACATATGTTACAAAAAGTTACCCACAGTGACCCTATGAGTAGTACTTCTTGAGGTAGAGCCCATTTCTAGGCTCCGCCAAAGCATTCCCTTCAAAATCGATCAGATGATAAGCACCCTTTTTTAACACCTCCTTAACAATGAAGGGTCCGAACCACATGGGTTTGAATTTTCCTGCCCCCAGGGGGTCCTTATCTTGGTCGTAAACTAGGACAAGGTTGCCCTCAACGAAAACCCGAGGACGAATGGACCTATCATATTGACACTTAACTCTATTCTTATGAGCCTCGTTGGCCAGGGCCGCATCACGACGCTGTTCATCCAGCTGCTCTAGGTGTACTAACCGTTCTTCCAGCGGAGAAGTGTCTGGCAGTAACTGTACTGCCAATTTCAGATGTTGAATTTGACATTCAATGGGCAAGACTGCCTCCAGCCCGTAAACAAGTTGGAAAGGTGAGAAACCAATTGCAGTCTTAATGGATGTTCGATAAGCCCATAATGCTGAGTATAACATCAAATTCCTGTTTGACTTGGCTGAGTTGATGGTTCGCTGTAGCATTGTCTTAAGAATTTTGTTAACAGCTTCCACTTGCCCATTGGCTTGGGGATAATAGGGTGATTCTGAAAGTGACTGCCATGGTCAGTGACAATCTCTCTCAGGACGCCGAACCGTTCTATAATCTGGTTAAATAAAAAGAGAGCTGCAGTCTCTCCATCATCTTTTAACGTCGGCATGGCTTCGACCCACTTAGTAAAGTAGTCGACAGCCACAATGATATAGCGGTGCTCCCTGGCTGACGGGGGGTTGCAAGTAGTGTAATCAATCCCCCACTTAGTGAAGGGACCGACAGTGATAACAGGAAACATAGGAGCTGGATGTGCCCTCATCTTCTGTGAGATTATTTGGCACGGATGGCACTTCTTGACCGACTCAATACAATCTTTTATAAGCGTGGGACAAAAGTAACCTGCTTGTAAAATCTTTTGGGTTGTTTCCAACCCGAATAAGTGAACGCCACAAGCTCTTGTATGAAAATCATTGAGCACTGTGATGGCCTCCTCATGAGTGAGACATCGACGCAAGATACAGTCTACTCCTCGCCAATACAAAGTATCATTGAGAATAAGATAGGTCTTGGCCTGATGGCGTATCCGCCGATGCTCATCACGAGAAGCAGAGGTAGGACACTTCAAATTCTGGAGATACATCAGTATATCTCCGTACCAGGGGTCAGATGATTTGATCAAAAACATATCCCCCTAGATAGGCGATTCCTCAGGCACAACGTCACCTGACTCAACCGGAAGTTCCGAAATAAGTTCTGCGAAGACTAGCGACTTTTTGGACTTTGCTGAAATGAAATCTAAGTCAAATTCTTGGAGGATGACCATCCATCTACTGATTTTTCCATTGATAACTCGTCGTGTCAACATGTACTGAAATGGATTCATGACGGCAATGACAGTGGTCTTACGAAACAGAACATAGTGACAGAACCGTTGAACAGCATGGACTGCTGCCAACGCAAGTTTTTCGAGATGGGTATAATTGAGTTCTAGTCCTACGAGGCCTCGGCTCAAGTAATAGATCACGTATTCAGAAAATGAATCATCTTCTTGAACTAAAACCATGCCTATAGTTGACTCTGCGGCAGCCAGATATAATAGGAAATCCTTGTTATAATTCGGTGGCTGTAGCAGAGGTGCGGTTATAAGGGCGTGTTTCAATGCGTTGAAAGAACGCTGCGCGGATTCGTCCCAGAAAAAATGAACGTATTTCTTTAGTAAACGCATGAAGACCTTGGTGATTTCAGCATAGTTGGCGATGAAGCGTCATAAGAAGTTCGCCTTACCTTGAAGACTCTGAAGTTGTAAAATTGTGCGTGGGGGGGGCAATTGGACTATTGCCTCCACCTTAAGAGGATCCACCATGATCCCCGTGGTTGAAACGATGAAACCTAACAAACACCCTGACGTGACACAAAAGCTACACTTGTTGGGATTCAAGCGAATCCGGAAGTAGCGACAGCGCTCAAAGATTAGTCAGAGGTGCATAGGATGATCCTTTCGCTTGCGAGAGCGTGATGCTAAATCATCTAGATATGCCTCGACTATGTGTTTGAGGTCGTGAAACGCAAAAGACATGGCCCGCTGGAAAGTGGCTCTAGCATTCTTGAGACCAAAAATCATTTTTCGATAGGTGAATGTACCCCACGGACAAATGAATTCCGTTTTGTGTTGGTCCTCAAGTTTGATTTGGATTTGGTTATAGCCCGAGAAACCATCCATGAATGAAAAATCTTCACAACCAGCGCACTCATCAATGATCTGGTCGATGAATGGGGTTGGATAATTATCTTTCGGACATGCCTTATTCAAATCATAGAAATCGGTACAGACATGAATCATGCCTTGTTTTTTATCGACTGGCACGGGATTTGACACCCATTCAGTCAAGTGGATAGGGTATATGAACCCTGCCTTAAGCAATTTCTCAACTTCATCTTTGATGGCTGCTACCTTCCTTGGATTAACTGGACGAAGTTTCTGTCGAACAGGCTTTGCATTCGGATACGTAATGATCTCATGTTCAACAATTTTTGGATCGATGCCTAGCATTTCCTCATAAGACCAGGAAAAAACATCGCGGAATTCTTT
Source organism: Picea mariana (assembly GCA_032191745.1). Lineage (NCBI taxonomy): Eukaryota > Viridiplantae > Streptophyta > Pinopsida > Pinales > Pinaceae > Picea > Picea mariana. The sequence continues at coordinate 97,041 of JASDQU010099922.1, forward strand.
GAAAAGATCCATGTAAATCTGAATATCTTTGGGGGAGCAATCCGTTCCGACGAAGACATTCTCCACGACGCCGGGGGTTTGGGAGATATTGATAGGAATCATTTCAGCGATGGTCGCCATGTTTCCCTTAGCATAAACATCTTGTGTAGCTAAGAGGTTAATGGGACAAGGCTGATCTCCCGTCATGGTGATAGTGAATTCTTCTGCCTCAATTCGGTGTAACTCCGGAAGGAAGTACGATCTGTGATGAAGATCTTCCTAGGGTTTGTCCGGAACAGTCATTGCTTCGATTATAGATTCGTCAGAAGGCAAGAATAAGTCTAACAAATCGTTGTTGGCAAGAGAATCCTGAGCCCAGATAGGCTCAAAGAGTGGATCCAACTCTTGTGCGGGAATCGGATCCGGAGTAGATGAAGCTTGCTGAACCAAAGAGTATGCTACTTCAGCGGGTGACAAGGGCAAAGAAATGCCCGCATGCCCCGTCGCATCCATCGTGTCTGATGGGGAAGGAAGAATCCATGGATCATCAAAGTAAGTCGTGCGGAACGATGAAACATGGAAAATCTCAGCCTTGTGGTGAGTCGATATAAACTTGACATCGTCTTGAGGAGGTGGGTAATCAAAGGTACCCATCAAGGATGGGCACAAACCAACTCCTATGTTGACGACACCAGCTTGAGGATTATCTACCAAAGGAACCGTGGATGCCCCCAAGGCTGGGTCAGGCTGAGAGAAAGACAACTGATCAATGGTCACTATCCGGCCTTCATGTGGAAACAATAAGACGCGGAAAATTGTAGCTACCACCGCTTGCATAGCATAAGTCTGACTACGACCTAACAAGAGATTGTAATCGATGGGAGCATCGACTACCTCTAATTCGATGCACACGGTCTTCCCCCCTAACTGCATAGGGAAAGAAGGGATGATGCCATGTGGTTGAAAAGAATGACCATCGAACGCCATGAGAAGAGTAGGTGATGGAGACAACTCAGGCTGACCAATGACTTTCCAACATGCTAACGACATAACTCAAGTTGAAGTGCCCTCGTCTACCACCATGCAGAAGATGTTTCATGTAAAGGTTTTTGTGGGGTGAGCCACTACTATCTGAAACGCGATGTGGTAAGGCAAACGAGGTTTCAAATCAATCGTATCTAACATGATCGTTCCCGAGTTACAAGTCTCAGTAGAGCCTAAAGAAGTCAACAAGGATTTTCTCTGAGCAGGGCAACTTTGGAGGACTTCCAAAGACGACATAGCACAAGGGGTTTGGGACAAATCTTCTACCACAGAGTAGTTCTGGGCGGCCCTTGCGTTTGGATTATGCGAAGCTCGTTTAAACGCACCTTTGGGGATGCGATTCATTGTTTCACCCAATGTCTTCTCGATATGAAGAGGAAGAGATGGGATCTCGGCTTCTTTGCCCTTATCAGAGGCACTTGGTTTGCTATAATCGTGAGCTCTAGTTGCTATGAAAGTGTCACTTTTCATCATATATACGTTCGCGGAAGATGAACCGTTAGGGGGAGGGCAGTTTTGGTGGCTTCCCCCCTCCGTACTTGCAGAGGCTTGAGTTAAATTCTGCCCATGCTGAAAGGGATTAGTCAACACAGCTTGCTATTGCTACGTGACAAACTTTTGGGCCTCTGCAAGTCGAGGGCATAAATGGGTTGGGTGGTCTTCCGCGCAAAGGTTGCATGGATACCTCGCCTTCCTCTTTTCGGTAGTTCCCTTGCCAGCGTTTTCATTTCGTTTTTTATCCCCCTTACTCTTCTTGCGTTGTTTTTTCTTCCCCTCGGGTTGCTGGTTGTCCTTTGGGTTAGTCGTTTGTACGGAGTGTACTTCTGACATTTGAGTAGGAGGAGCAGCCAAAGCAGTAGTCTGGCTGGCCGCTAATTGTTGGATGGATAACTGCTGCAATTGTTTTGTCAATTGCTCAGTGGGCTTAGTGTGTGCCGAACCAACTATACCATCGGCATGTGGTCCGACTCTCTGTCTGGTTTTGTCCAGAATCGATCGTGGTGCATCCGGCAGGATGTTGTACAATAGACCAGACTGAGAATAGATGAGCTCAAACTGTTGAGCTCTCATGATGGCTTCTTCCTCTGAGAAAACCCCTGAAGTTGCAACGTCTTTGGATAACTGTGGAACTAAAGACTAAGGAACCACTCTAGCAGGAATGCTGGTGGGACGGGTACCTTGATAAGACTCTTTCGGTGTTGCCACTCTAGAATATGATCCGAGATATGGTCCACTGACGTCTGCTCGAAATTGGCTAGCAACTATGTGCCGACGTCGTATCTCACAGGTAACTGGAAATGGTTAAGGAAAGCCATAGCCAGTTCGCCAAAAAAGAAATATCGCGAGCGGTCAAGCTCTGTGTACCATTTCGCGACACTCCCAATAAGAGTGCGTTGAAACAATCGCAACTGGACGGATTCATCTTTTAGTGAGTTAGATGAACACCATAAGTGCAAAGTAGTCATGTGATCACCCGGATCTTCATTGGGTTTGGCCTCGAACTTCGGGATGTCTGAAGGCAACTTCGTTGGCATAGGAGGCCAACGCGGATCGTGACAGATAGGATCATTCAACAACCGTGTTAAATCTGGCAAGTGTAACGTCGCCAAGAAAGGTAGTTTAGGTTGTTGTTGATAGCCGGGATAAAAGGGTCCTGGGGTTTGACTGGCACCAGGTTTCCAAGAAAAGTTTGGTTGTTGGCCAGGGTTTTGGTAGAAACCGTTTCCCTGACCAGCGTAAGGGTTTTGCATTTGAGGAGACATAGTGTGTTGATTCCCCATGAAGGACATAGAATGTTGGGCGTTCATCGTATTTGAGGGACTTTGGGAAGGATTCCCCCATGCCGGTCCTGTGGGGAGAGGCATAGAGGCCTGTCCGGGGTTCCACTGATTGTGGAAAGTAGTACCCCAGAACAGCATTCCCGTGGCGGGGTTGGATCCTTGTCCTAAGTTCCAAGGTCCTGGTATATGTGCCCCCAACGCAGGAATAGTACCCTGTGCCGGATTAGACTGTCCAAAAATAGGTGTTCCCCCTGATGGGAAAGCAGCGGATGCGAAGGTGTTATTACCAAACGTCCTGTTCCAAACAAACGGTGACAAAACTACTGGCAAGGTTTGCGCAGGCTGTCCTTGACTCCCGACTCCAAGTGAACTTGTGTGTGTGGGCTGCCTGGCGGACTGCTGATGCAATCCACTAAGTGAAGGGGATGAAGGAGGTATATGACCCCCAGCATAAGGAAAAGCATTGAAAGGGACAGGAATGCCCCGAAGTTGACCTTACAAGGGAGCGTTGGATCTCCGTGCCCCCAGACCCAAAGTCTGTGAAATGGAAGAAGTGAGTGCAGGAAAAGTACCTGAACTAGTCATACCATATGAAAACGGAGTGCCTGTCGCACTAGGTGTGTAAGGAGGTGTGGCCGCCGCGATAGATGGCATCAAACCACTGTGCGATGTAGTTGCGGCCGAGACCATGGTGGCCCAGACTGTCGACAAAGGCAAGTTAGGAGAAGCTTTTCCTATGGTAACAACAGTAATAGGAATGGAAGAAGTCTCAGTGGAAGTGATTTGTTCCATGACTGGGTTAGGCGCTGACATGCTTTTGTAAAATTGAATTGGCACAATAATGTCCGGCCCAAAATCAGCGTTTGAGGTTTCAACCAATCCAAGATTGGCGGCTGGACCCTCCGGGGGTTGTTCGGGATCCAAAGCCCCGGTTGCTTCGAAAGACCCAAGATGGTCTAACTTCCGCCTTAGTGGTGGCGGGGGTGGCTCCAGGATAACTGGCGGCAGGCCCAGAAGCCTTCGTGACCGGCGAAGCTCTGAATCCTCCACTGTGTGAGAAGATTCACGACATGCTAAGGTATTCTACACAAATCAAACAATAACACACACTAAAAGAAAGCCCCTAGAAGATAAATCAAGCAAGCACTATATTAGTAGGAAGAACAGTTACCCCAACCAACACTAGAGTACCTTACTGGTGCAAGTGCAACTCGAATACGGAAGCACCCTCCGGGTCTACTCTGCAAAGCGTTGGTTCGAAGTCCGTCCTAGGTACCGCGGTATACCCCTGCAGTCACCTGTGTAAGTCCCTAGAAAGGATAGGCAACTAGTTTTCCAGCACGTGAACAGCTATCAGGCAGGTACAGTCGACAGTCGGGAGACCACAATGAGCAGGGTATCAAGACTAAAACCTGTCATAGGTTTCGAGAGCAAGTGTTCCGGAAGACGACTGAGGACCCCGAACGGATTCGAGACCCACGAAGCTCCGTGGCAAATGCTAATGATGGAATCCCTTAACAGATCCTCTATATGTGTTCTCCACAACGCTCGGTCCAGCTTTGGAGGGGTTATCTCCGCTGCCTTTCCTTACGCGACCTCATGTTTAGCCCCTGTGTTAGAGGGGGGTCCTGAATAACTTTCTGTAACTGGACTTCTACACTCCCTAATGACAGACTCCAATGTTTGGTTTGGGTGGCCTTGGAGAATTTACTCTCCAACCTATTCCAAGGCCCTATCCTGAGCTAATGTGTCCACCCTACAAACAGAAAAGTCTACTTGATTTTATTTAGCGTTGCTTTTAATGGTATTATTAAGTCACAAGGTGCGAGAGTGAAACTGATGGTGTGTAAAACAGACTCAAAGCAAAATGCACAGAAATGCTTGGAAACAAACTTTTTCTAAAATGAAAAACCAGCAGCTTTTCAATGAAAAGACTTCTTTTCTTTTTCAGATTTACTAAAATTTTATGCAGTAAATGAAGAGAACTTTCACTCAGATCTGCGAGATACTTATACTAGACATGCACTGCAAAAAATTATGCAAAAGACTTCTTTCCTAGCTACAGCTGCAACAACTCAATCTTCAAGTCAAGAAGAAAATGAAAGAATTTTTTTTATTTATTTATTGCAAAATAATGCAACTAGGAAAAATGATGACAAGATAAAAACCAAGAGAATGAAAAGAAAACTCTGGCTTAAAGTGCAGATCGCAAACAGAATTATAGCACAAAAAATGCTGAAAAGAAATCAAGACAACACCGATTCGAACACTTGCCTAAAAACCATGAAATATATATATATTTTTTTCTTTTGTCTTTTCTATCAAAAAATCAAATAACAAGCACAAGCTAAGGGAGAAATTCCCTAACCTGCTGACTGTGCAGCCCCAGACTCTAAACCTCTGAGAGGAGCTCTTCTCACCACAGGAGGGGATGACTGCCCCACCCAAGCTGAAAAGATACCTAACAGACCCGCGACTGTCACCAAGACAACACGCGTGTAATCGCGTGCTGTTCCACTACAGCGCGCGGGTACCCGCGGGCTAAACCTAAGCAAGCCGCAGGTATATCTAAAAACCAAGATTTTTTCACACACAGACAGTCTAGTCCTGAAAAAGGATTTTGGTACTGACAACCAGAGTCTCTGACAGGCTGAGATGCTATCACTCTAACAGAAAAAACAAATTCGCAAAAACGAAAAGCCAATGTAAAGAAACACACAACAAGACAGACTGAAACACAAGACAATAAACCAATTCAGACCCAGACAGGATCCAGAAATCCCCCTGAGAAGATAAACTTCTGACAGGGGAAGAGGGGACTGCCTCTTAAACTTCCTAGACTCTACACGCTACTGAAGCTACTACAGGACGCGTTCACACGCGCGTTGTATAAGGCTAGGGTGCGGGTCACCCACGGGCAGGGCTTCTGCAGGCCGCGGGTACCTCTGTGTGTCCCGAAAAGAAATTTCGAGCATCAGTCAAGGAAAACTGGTATTGATAACCAGGTTCCCTGCTAGCTTTCGACTTAACAGAAAACAAAAAACAACAAAGAAACAACAACTTAATTCTTTGAACTACCAAAAAGATCTTTAACCAAATCCGGGAACCCTAAGAGTAAAATGTTCCCTAGTGGAGTTGCCAATTCTGTTGTGGGGTATTCTACCCTACGGACTAGCAAGCTAGGGCTTTAAACTTGCATGCAGATCATGACCCTTTCTAAGATACTTTGAACCTTCTACCCGAATCTGAAACCCCTTTTTTCACATGCACACAAGGGAAGAGTAAACCAACCTTTTTCCGATGGTTGAAGTAGATCCTCCATTGAGATTTTATCCTCTTGCTGATGCTGCTCCTTCCAAAAAGCTTCCCTGCAATCAAGACAAAACTATGCATGCATGCTACTGATCTAGTATAGGGTTAGAGATTAAACACAAATCAAATAACATAGATAAGACTCATGTATTCGGGACGGGAAAAGTATCTTTTTCATTAACCTCAATATGAACCAACTTACAATGA
>JASDQU010099922.1:112601-130054 GCA_032191745.1 Picea mariana
CTAATGTCCCACCCATTTCTAGGTTTCCATACAAGCCAATCAATTATGATGGATAAGGATGAATTTAAGGCTCTCCAACAATTTTAAATCCCAGCCCAATTTTTTTTTCCTTGTCTGAACCATTCAACAACAGTTTTTTTTTTAAGTATTTTTTCAAAGTCACTTAATGCCAGAGCCTAGGAACCATAAGGCACCTCCAAAAACTTTTAGCTTCTAGTGCTTTTCCAAAAAAGAAAATATTTTTAATACCCCACCCTCCTATCTTCTTTGGTTTAGCAGTTATTTTCTAGTTTAGCATGTGCACTCCTTCTTTTTCTTTTTTTTCCAGTCCATAAGAAGCTAAACATCTTTCTTTTAATTCCATTTAGAATGATTTTTTAAATCTTCGCCAGAGAAAACCAATAAAAAGGTATGATTTCTAATACAGATTTAACTAGAGTGGCCATGCCCCCTAAGGTAAGCCATCTATGACTCCACAATGAGATTAATTTTTCAATTTTTTTATCCAACCAACTCGAGTCTGCCAAAGAATATCAGTTTGGTTTAAGAAAGAATCCCAGGTACTTAAAACCAGTCTCTAGAGGTTTAACTTCAAAAGGAAAAAAATCTTTCAGTATTGTAATCTCCTTTTCTAACCAACCTACTTCCAGAAATAAGGATTTAAGTGGACTAAATGACATCCTTGTCGTCAAAGAGAAAAGATCCAGTACTTCCTTAAAATTTTCCCATTTTGTAATGGTTCCATTACCAAATAATAATACATCATCTACAAAGAGAACATGTGTAATTATTATCCCTTTATCCACTAAAACACCTTCAATCTTCCTTTCCTCAACCAGCTTCAGGATGGATCTACTCAAACCTCCTACAACAAGTAGGAATAGTAGTGGGGATAATGGGAAACTCTACCTCAGTCCTCTTGAGTTGTTAAAAAAACTGGTCAGGCTACCATTTATCAAAACAACATAATTTGCAGAAGAAACACAACCCATAATCCAATATGTAGCCTCTAAGCTCAATCCAACCTGTAATAAAACTAATCTTAAAAATCCCCAATCCACTGGATCATGTGCCTTCATCATATCTAGTTTAAGAACCAGAGATTTATAATTTTTTATATTGATACTATGTAGGCTTCATGTGCCACTCCTATGGCATCAAAAATTTGTCTACCCTCTAGAAAGCCAAATTGTTCCTTTGAAATCCCTATTGAGAGTGATGCTTTAATTTTGGAGGCAGTGATTTTTGTGATAATATTATAAGCCAAATTACAGAGTGAAATAGGTCTAAACCCCTCAAAAGTATCTGGCTTATCCCTTTTTGGAATAAGGGCTAGAAAGGTAGCATTCATAGCTCCTGTAACCCTACCTTTATGTCTTGACTCTTCAACCACCTCCAGTAGTTCATTCCCCAATAGATCAAAGAAAGACGAGAAGAATTCTAGAGTCCATTCATCTGGCCCTGGAATTTTTGAAATAGTAAATCCTTTCAAAGTTGTTAGTAATTCAGATAGGGTAATTGGATCAACAATTCTAAGGCCTTCTTCCTCAGAGAATATCCTAGGATATTCCTTTATAACTTCCAGTTGATTTGAGATAGTAAGGTTTTATTGACCCTTAAATAAATTCTAAAAGTATCCAATGGATTCCTTTTGAATCCCCTATTGGAAATTGACCACGGAACCATCCTCCTTAGTAATATCCCATATAGCATTGACTTGTTTTATATAATTTGCAAATGCATGAAAAAACTTTGTATTCATGTCTTTTGAAGCCAACCAGTTTATCCTACTTTTTTGTCTCCAAGTTTCTTCCTCCTGTTTTAAGAGAAACGTTTTTCTTTTTTCTTTTTATATAACCAGTAGTTTGTCTTCCTCCTTCTCAAATCCCTTGGGGAAGTTAGAATAGAGAGTGTCTAAATCACATTCTATCGGTAACAGTTCCTCCTTTTCCAAGCGTTTTTTATTTCTTTCCCAACTGATCATCGAATATTTAAGTACTTTGAATTTTTTAACAAGAGAGCCCATCGGAGATAAAAATATTGTCTCCACTAACCCATTCCAAGACAATATCACTAGATTTATAAAGTATGGTTCCTTCATCCAAACCGAATTGAATTTAAAGGGATAGTAGTGCTTTCCTTTATCATGTTCAATATGTAGGATCACTGGCATATGATCGTGATTTTTTGTATTTCTCACCCAATATTTGTACCTAAGACCTGACAGGGATAACTCCTCATAAAACGGTCCAATATCTTAGCTATGTAATCCTTATCACTTCTACCATTCCTCCAAGTAGGGATAAGTTTTATTGGTTCCATATCCACCAGAACTTCATCTTGGATCAGTTGGATAAAGTAAGAATTCAAAGGATCGATCCTAGCGTGGGGACCCCACACTTCTCTATTTGCGATGGTAAAATTTGAGTTGCCTCCCAGGATAATATTATGGTCTTTGAGTAACCCATCCCTCTTAACCTTCTCCCAGAAATCATGTATGTCATCATACGGGCCATAGCAGTTGACCAGCTTTATTATTTTATTTAAATCCTTTATCCAACCATCTAAAAGTACCCCTGGAGGATTCAGAAAAGAAGAGAAGACAACTTTTCTCATATTCCAAGAAGATAACAATACTCCCGATAAACCTAAGGAGTCCACCCCACAAAAATGCCAAGTCGACAGTAATTTTTCAAAAATCTCCCTCGCTTTGAGATTATTGACCATAGTTTCCTAGATAAGTAAAATATTTGGTTTAACCAAAGATAGAAACCTTTTAAGGGATAAACACTTTGGAGCACCCCCAACTCCTATGATATTTAAAGAAGCTACTATCATTTTTTAACCCTCACCAGGGATTTATGTCCTCTAAGCGCCCGAGGACCATCTACAATCATTAATCCTGTAAAATCTTTTATCTCCTTTACTTTCCCTAGTTTCCTAGCACTTCTAGTTTTGAGGGGTGAAAAATTGTTTTCTAGACCTCCAAAAATAGCCCCTTTCAAAACAGTGGATTCTCCCACCCCGTTGCAAACAGTGTTTCTTTTCAATTTCTCAACTGTAGGAGCCTTATCAGTGGTTAATGGAAAAGACTCTCCACCTGAGTAGATTGGTAGAGAAGTACGATTGAGGACCTCTTTATAGGAACCTCTTTGTTCCCACAAAATTTTGATTCCAAAAATGCAGACAAAGTAACCTCTCTCGAGGTGACCAGAAATCCTTCAGAGGTAGCCACATCCTTCCCCTCCAACTCCTCATGGGACTATGTCTCTTGGCTCAAAATTAATGAAGGAAAACAGGGCATATTAACTTCCGACTTATTTAAAATGAGAACCCTAATCGTGGACTTACCTAAAGAATTATTCCCTCCCGAACCCTATGAATATAACTGGGACAGCCTGCAATGAAAAATAATCGGATCCTCTTTAATTTCAGTAGAAAAATCATTCATCATCAAAGTAATGAAAGTCTCGCTCGTTGGGTTTAAGATTCCAACCAAACAGACACTTCTTCCCTTCCCAAAAACCAGACTCTCCAGGTCCACTTTACTTAAAATCTGAGCATGAAAAACATCATCCCTCCCTCTCAAAGATTTAGTATCATTCATTCATATCAAATCCAACTCATCTGAGGCCCTTGCCACATTCAACTAGGAAAGGCCTAACCTATTACAAATTGGCTCAGACAACAAATTATTCCCCTCCCAAATGGGCATCTTTGATCCCCCAATCACATCAACGGGAGGGAGAGAACAATTCAGTCTTAAACACAGTTTTGGGGTAGAATATTTAAGGGAGGTTTCCAAATCATAACTCCTAATCCTATACCAATCAAGAGTTGTTAAGTAGAAAAAAATCTAGGGCACGAGTATTTTAACTTACCTAGATCTTAGTCCTTTTCCAATTCCTCATGGAGAAATGACTTAGCACAGTCGACTAGATCAGTACTTGAAGTAGTTTTTTGCATCTACTCCTCTACATCAGGATCCAAAACAAGAGAAGTAGGAAGGAAAAACCTTTTGAAACCCAGAGAAAGATTGGCCAGATGTATCATTTCCTTGCAATTTGTGCATCTAAATGGAATCTCGATATAATCAAGTCTTTGTTGGTGTAAGAAACCATGCCAATCGATAACCACATCAACAGGTATTTCATGCTTTAATTCTAATTCCAAAAAAATCTCCCAACTTGCCTATCCATTCCAGCAAGGTGTTGTGGATCTACAAATAGAAATGTTCCAATGGTGTCTCCAATCTCCTTGAACGCCTCCAAATTCCAGAATGTTAGTGGCCATCCTGACATCAACACCCACAAATGACGAAAATGAAAGTGGTCTTGTTGGCATTATTACAGGAAGAATGTGCTTTTCATTGATGGTAAGAACAGTAACAAACCAAACCTTGAGAGCGCAGAAGACGAGAAAGCTCAAAAGAGATAGTGGTTTCCAAAAGTGCATACGAGGTCCAAGAGACAGACTCGCAGGAGGAGAAAAGGTTGAGACCCGTGAACACTTAGAAAACCTTATAAGTGGAAGAGATCGAAAGATCAGAAGGAAGAGAGATGGTGTTTGTTGGATCACCGATCCATAGGACCAACAACTGTCAGATCAAATTAAGTGGAAGGATAGAATAAGAAAAGATGGAGATCCATTGGATTTAATCCAAGGCAAAGCTGCATCGCAGACAGATTGATTCATTGATATAAGATATTGATCAAATGAACATCATTCATTTCAAGTCTAAAGTTGCGAGGAGGTTGTTGTTCGGGGAATCTCACTTTGGAAGAATTGGCGACTTGAAAAGTCAAATTACCCAAAGTCCAAAAATCCAAAATGAATAAGGACCATCGGATCTTGAGAATGTACAATGACCATTAGATCAGAGAGAACCACATTGGCAGACCATGTCATCATACTACGTCAGGAAGGACACATGGCGTAATCAGAAAATGACAAATGTCAAGTTGAATCGACATTTCAGGTACATACAAATCATGAATCTGAGTGACACATGGAAGCTACTCAGCTCGTGACAGGTCAACAAGTTATGTCACTCCGGGAGTTTTACATCGGGATTTTTACTACTAGCACTTTCCCAAAGTTTCGAAGTCCCAAATGTCGAAGTCTTGAAGTGGACACGGAACGTCCGATCTGAAGATCACTTCGGGAGAATTCTTGACCATCAATCTACTACAGTGGAAGGATAGTGTAAGTGGAAGTATTAATTGACAGCAAGTGGTCTCCACCACTTATGACTTACTCAGCAGGTGATCACTCCGGAGGAAAATGGAGCAGCAACTTGTCAAAGTCCCGAAGTCCCAAAGTAAGAAGGGACTGTCCATCATCAAGAATGACAGGTGGTGCAAGATCCACAACTCTGGAGTGAATCACTTCGGTATTTTGTGGTTGGGAAGGAAATAATATCGTCAAAGACCCAAGGGACAAATAATATCCAGGCCGTTGGTTTCCAGAAGGACTTGCACAAAAATTTGTGTCGTTTTGGAAAAACACTCTAGGAGAAAGTGAAGGAAGCGAAGTTGAGATTTGAAATCTCCGAAGTCTGGAGACCCGAAGGAGATCTCGACTGTTTATCTGAGAGGGACACACGTCAATGGATTGTCAACTCCAGAAAAATGTGATAGAGATAAAGTTAAAATTTATATTTGAAATCTCCGAATTCTGGAGACCCGAAGGAGATCTCGACCATTAATCCGAGAGGGAAAGGTGTCAATAGATCTTCCACTCCGGAAGATTGTCATATGGGAAAAGAGAGATTTGAGATTTGAAACTCCTGGAGCCCGGTTCACGAAATAAACCACAGTTGTTGATTTAGGGAGGTTAGATCTGATCCACAGATCGTAAAAGAACAAATCTGAACTGTTCGTTCAAGAGCACCGTCAAGATCATGAGATCGATGGTCTCGTCGCATTGCGGGGATTGAAGGTGAATGAACTTTAAAATGTTGAAGGTGGGTCGTAATCGAAACCACGGTCTTGGAGAAAGGACATGTGGAGCTCTGTAATAAATAGCGGGGAAAAAATTAGGTTTCCCTCAAACTACCTTTGGATGCACCTGCAATTGTGTGGTCACATGAGATCATCGCCCAAGGTCATATCAAAAGAAGGAGCTAGCACTCGCTAGAATGAGTCATGAATATCCTGTTGGTTAGGCGTATGGTCACCTCCGATGGTCACATGAAGGAAGGGGATTAGAATCCAAAGAATCCAAAAGTGACTGGTTGTAACTGAAAGAGAAGACGAAGATTTTCAACTGCCAGAGAAGCCAAGGAATCAATGGATAACGACCACTGATGATGAACAGATCCAGAATAACTGTTAGGGAAGACGAAGAGTTCAAATGATGATCGGGTAGAGGACTCGATGTGAGAAATACATGCAGAACAGAGAACAGAGTGTGATTCTTCTATAGTGATGCATGTGGGTAGGAAAATACGCAGTGTAGTACCTGAAGTGGAGATCATTGGCGCAATGAAGAGTATGCAAATGCAGCACAGAACATAAAAGGAAGAAGAGAAGATGAAAAGAATACGATGTTGAGAACAGAAAGAAAAAGAGCAGAGTATAGAAGCAGAACGATGCATAAGCGGAACAGAGCATAGAAGTTGAAGAAGGCAGAGGAGACATGGAGTTGTAACAGACCATATCAGAGATAGAGCAAGTAAGTAAATTTTTGTAAGATTCAATCAGGGTGGTAGGGTGGTGCTAGGGAGGATTGTAGTCCTCTAAGTTCTAGTTGGTGCTAGAATATATTTTGGGAGTTGGTGCTTCCATCTAGTGGGTGCTAGAGAAACCTGGGAGTTGGTTCTTCCATCTAGTTGGTGCTAGAGAAATTTGAGAGTTGGTGCTCTCTGCAAGTTGTAGATTTTTATTAGAGGTTGTAGCCTCATATTTGATTTTGAGCTCAAAGACTATGATGTACATGAAAGTTGGAGCTTTATTGACATCCTATGAAGAAGAGGTTTTCACCCTTTATGGGTTTCCTCAGGAAAACCAGTGTCTCTATGTATTCTATGTGATTTATCATTATATATATATGCATGTTAAGTTATCAGCAACACATTAGATAATAATCTAGAAAGAATAATAAAATAACAAGAAAATTTTTGAGCTTATATACATAACTGATTCACCCCCCCTCTCAGTTATATTTCCAATAATTGGTATCAGAGTCGGTGCCTTTGATCAAAGGTAGATCCTTAAGCTTGAACATGACTAGTCATGATGAAAGTTCAACTAATAGACCCCCTCTATTTGATGGAACAAACTTTTCCTTCTGGAAAATAAGGATGAGAACACATTTAATGTCTTTGGGTGTTGATGTTTGGGATGTCATTGAAATGGGATATGTGAAGCCTGTAGTCTTGGCCTCAAAAGATGATAAGACGGAATTTAGCTTTAATGAAAAAGAAATGAATTTCATCCTTAGTGGACTTGTTGAAGCCACGTTTGTCAAATTCATGCACTGTGATAAATAAAAACCTATGTGGGACAAGATGATAAGTAGTTATGAAGGTAATGAAAAGGTGAAAGATGCAAAACTTCAGACTCACAGACTAAAATTTGAGCAATTAAAGATGGATGAAAATGAAACTATTAGTAAGTAAATCTTATGTATAGAAGAACTTGTCAACACTATGAAAGGCCTAGGTGAAATGATAGCTGAATATTCTCTAGTCTAGAAAATATTAAGATCTCTTCCTGATAGATTTAACTCAAAGGTCTCTACTATAGAGGAAATAGTTGATCTCAAAACGTTGACACTAGATCAAATTCTTGGAACCCTAACTGCTTATGAAATGAGAATCAGCAAAGGTAAATCCACTACAAGAGAGGCATATTTTAAAGTAGAGAAAAACACAGACTCCGATATATATGATATTGAAGCAAATTTTGTGAGAAGACTGAAGAAAGGATTGGGAAAATACAATTCCCTTCAAATATTTCAACTATGGTAAGATAGGATCAGACATATGACGATGAAGAGAAGCACAAACATGAGAAGGTCTATAAAGAGAATAATTTTAAGAAGAAAATCCTTTGTGTAAACAATGATGATGATCCCTTAGATGATGAAAGAAATGACTCTTCTATTGGAGATAAACTAAATGATATCATGCTAATAGATTTAGAATATATAAACACTGAAGATATAGGAAGTGAATTTGTTGATTGTGAAGTATTAGTAGATCTTGAAGGAGAACTTGTCAGTGCCATGGAAGAGATTGACAGACTCGGAGAAAAGAAAAGAAAACAAAAACAGTTACTGCTCAGGTATGAGAAAACAAGCAAGGAACCATCTGAAGAAAATTATATGTCGAAGGTTAATTTAGAAGAATATAATAAGATTGAAGACATCCTCAAACAACAATTGAAGGAAGCTGAAACAAAAGGTGAAAAATTGGAAGCTGAAGTAGTGACTATCAGAAAAGATCTAGAAAAATTTCAAGCCTTATATCATCAGAATCTGACAAGTATTAAAGCCTCAGAAGGATTAGCCTCCATTCTGAATCAACAAAGGAATTCAAAGTTTAAAATTGGTTTGGGTTATGAAAAGGGATCAATTAGTGGTCAGCCAAGCAACAAAGAATCCATCAAGTTTTTCAAATCTACAACCATTGACAACAACAAACCTACAGAAACAAAGGAAGAGAATCAGCTGCCAAGGAGGAGTGAAGGAAGAGATACCATAACTGAATCTGTAGAACAAAAAAATAATACACCCTCTTCTCAAGGAAATCATCAGCATGGAAGAAATCAACATGCTCAAAGGAGACAACCATTTTCCAGGTACATAATGTTTTTCTATGGATATTGTTTTTACTGCTCTAACTTTGGCCACAAAGCTCTAAATTGTTCTTTAATATTTAGACATGAGCAATCAAGATAGCTAAGGAATAAATACCTGCTACAACAAAGAATGAGACAGCTAAGTAACAAACAACCACAGACTCCAAATCATGTGATGGTTGGGAAAAAGATGCAGATTAAGCATAACAATCGTTATGATCCTTTATTCAATGAACCAGAATGTTACATCTGCCATAATTATGGACATAAATTTGCAGAATATCGCTTAAAGAACGATAAGCCAAATTCAAATCACAGAGATGAAAACGTCAAGGTTTGGAAGAAGAATGAAGATAACAAGTGTGGATTAGTGTTGTCAGCTCAAAGACAAAAATATTGTCGGTATATTGACAGCGGATGCTCCAGTCATATGACAGGTGAAAAAAGTAAGTTCCTATCACTCAAAGAAAATAAATCAAGGAGTGTGACCTTTGGAAATGATGGTCCAGGAAAGATCATAGGTAAAGGTCTATTAATATTAAGTAATGGAAGAAGAAAAGCTCAAGATGTACTATTTGTTGATGGTTTAAAGCATAATCTTCTTAGTGTCAGTCAAATATGTGACAGAGGATGTGAATTCACTTTCACTACAAAGAATTGCAAAATAAAGACAGTAAACATAGGAGAGATGATCGCAAAAGGGGTTAGAACCGAAAACAATGTATATGTTCTAAAGGAAGACAAGGAGAAATGTCGTTTAAGAAAAATTGATGAAATTTGGTTATGGAACGGAAGGCTTGGACACCTGAATTTTGATCATATTGTCAAACTGAATAATGAAGGTGCTGTGAAATACCTTGCAAGAATATCTAAGCCTAATAACTATGTATGTGAATCATGTCAAATGGGGAAGCTGACTTTGTATCAAATAGTTTCACATCTTCGGAGAAACCACTTCAAATCGTTCATATGGATATGTGTGGACCATCGTGAAAGGAAGGTACTGGAGGATAATGTTACTTTATGCTACTCATTTATGACTTCTCCAAACTTACGTGGGTTTCCTTTCTAAGAGAAATATCTGATGCATTTGAGAAGTTCAAAAAGTTTAAGGCATTAGTTGAGAATCAGACAGGAAGGAAGTTAAAGGAAATTTTCTCAGACAGAGGAGTAGAATTTTTGTCAAGATATTTCAAAGAATTATGTGATAGACATGGAATTAAAAGAGAATATACAATTCCAGGTACTCCTCAACAAAATGGAGTTGTAGAATGCCAAAATAGATCAGTTAAGCAAATGACAAGGGCTATGATGAGTGAAAGGGACATTTCACAAACCTTCTGGATGGAGGTTGTTCACACGACTGTTCATATTCTAAACAAAGCACATCTAAGGATGAACAGTGATAAAACTCCATATGAGTTGTGGTTTGGTCGACCTGCATCAATCAAGAATTTCAAAGTATTTGGAAGTAAATGCTACATCAAGAATAATGACGATCATCTGGGAAAATTTGATAGTAGAGTTGATGAAGGTATATTCTTAGGATATGCAACGAACAGGAAAGGATACAGATGCTTTAACAAAATATTGCATACATTAGTAGATTGTATTGATGTTCGAATTGATGAAAAAGATCCTATGAAAGATCAACAGAGAATAAGCACTAAACTAGATGAAAAAGATGATGAGAATAATGGAAATAAAGAACAACAAATATCAGAGTCACAAGAATATGATGAATCAAGTGGAGAAGAGGCACCCAGACAAGAAGAGTCAGGACAGAAATCAACATCGAATCCTTCCTCCGGACTAACTCAAAAGAATCATCTTGGAAGTCAAATAATTGGTGAGAAAGACAAAGTTGTACAAACCAGGAGAAGGATAATCAAAGACACCGAGCAATCACATATAGCCTTCATATCCATGGTGGAACTCAAGAACTGTAATGAAGCCAGTAAAAACGTAAATTAGTTAAAATCAATGAATGAGGAATTAGACTAGATTGAAAAGAATGACACTTGGGAAATCGTTCTTAGGCTAGCAAATAAAAATGTAATAGGATCCAAATGGGTCTACAAAAACAAGATGAATGAGCAAGGAAATATTGTAAGAAATAAGGATAGATTGGTCTTCAAAGGATATACTCAAATTGAAGGACTGGATTTTGATGAAACATTTGTGCCCATAGCAATATTAGAAGTTATAGAATGTTTCTTTCCTATTCTTGTCATAAGCAGTTTAAAGTCTATCAAATGGATGTCAAGTCAACTTTTCTAAATGGAGATCTAAAAGCAGAAGTCTATATGGAACAACCAGAGGGTTTCCAACTATCAGATAACCCTGAATTTGTCTGCAAGCTAAAGAAATCCTTATATGGGTTGAAACAAGCTCCCCATGCCTAGTATTACAGACTAGATAAGTATCTTCAAGACAAAGGGTTCAAGAGAGGAACAGTTGACAACAATCTATATATCAAAACAGAGGGTAATGATTTTATCATTGTGTTGGTCTATGTAGATTACATCATCTTCAAAAGAAATAATGCCTCATTGGTACAATGGTTTGCCTCTGCCATGCAGTCTGAATTTGAAATGTCTATGATAGGGGAACTATCACTTTTTCTTGGTCTGCAAATTACTCAGAGGTCTGAAGGAACATTTCTTTCTCAGGAGAAATATCTAAGAGAAATGTTGAAAAGGTTTCAAATGGAAGATTCTACACCCATGAGCACACCTATGGTCATTGAATGCAAGTTAAGAAAGGATGATGACTCACCTAATGTTGATCAAAGTTCATATAGTTCTATGATAGGCAGCCTATTGTACATCATAGCATCCCGTCCAGACATAATGCATGATGTTGGAGTGGTAAGAAGGTATCAAGCTACACCTAAACAGATTCATTTGTTAGCTGTCAAAAGAATATTTAGATACTTGAAAGGAACAATGAACTATGGCCTATGGTATCCTAGGAATCAGAATTTTCAACTATCAGTCTATTCAGATGTTGATTGGGATAATTGCTTGGATGAAAGGAAAAGCACGAGTGGAGATGCATTCTTCTTAGGAGATTCTCTTGTAGTATGGTTGAGCAAGAAGAAAGGTTCCATTTCCTTATCGACTACAGAAGTTGAATACATTGTAGCTACCACTTGTTGTACCCAAGTATTATGGATGATTCAGACACTTGCAGACTTGGAGGTAAAGCATAATGCATTGATCCCAATTCATTGTGATAATACTAGTGCCATTAGTGTGTCCAAGAATCTTTTATTTCACTCCAAGACCAAGCATATACCCATCAAGTATCACTTCTTGAGGGAACAGGTAACCAACACAGTTTTTTCTTTTCATTATATTCCATCCAAAGATCAGATTGTTGATATCTTCACTAAACCGCTAGCAAAATCTCAGTTTGAGTATCTACACCAGAAGTTGGGCGTGACCCTGTTATCAAGTTAAAATAGTCTATTTGATTAGGGGAAGAGTGGTCCTAGTATATATGATTAGGGGGAGCATAGATTCGCTCTGTGGTTTCTTTGAAATTGATGTCAAAGGGGGAGAAAAAGGTCCTGTATGTATTCTATAGTTGCAGGTCTAAGAAGAATAGTGCACCCTTTCAAGGTTTCCATCAATTCCAAAGGGGGAGATTGTTGGCATGATTACAGGAATAATGTGCTTGTCATTGATGTCAAGAAAAGAAGCGAACCAAATCTTGAGAGTGCAGAAGACGAGAAAGCTCAGAAGAGATAGTGGTTTCCAGAAGTGCAGACGAGGTCTAAGAGACAGACTCGCAGGAGGAGCAAAGGTTGAGACCCGTGAACACTTAGAAAACCTTCTAATTCAAAGAGATCATAAGCTCAGGAGGAAGAGAGACAAATTCCATTGGATCACCGATCCAAAGGACCAACAACTGTCGGATCAAATTAAGTGGAAGGATAGGATAAGCAAAGATGGAGAGTCGCTAGATTTAATCCAAGGCAAAGATGCATCGTAGAAAAATTGAGTCGTTGATCTAAGATCTTGATCAAATGAACATCATTTGTTTCGGGTCTAAATTTGCGAGGAGGTTATTATTCGGGGAATCTCACTTCAGAAGAATTGGAAACTTGAAAATTCGAATTACCCAAAATTTGAAATGAATAAGGACCATCGGATCTAGAGAATGTATGATGACCGTTAGATCAAAGAGATCCACGTTGGCAGTCCATGTCAGCAGACTACGTCAACAAGGACACATGGCACAATCAAACAATGACAAATGTCAAGTTGAGTCGACATTTCAGGTACGTGCAAATAATGAATCTGAGTGACACATAGCAAATACTCGGCTCGTGACATGTCATCAAGTTACGTCACTCCAGGAGTTTTACTTCGACATTTTTACCACTAGCACTTGCCCAAAGTCCCAAAGTCTCGAATGTCGAAGTCCCGAAGTGGACATGGAATGTCCGATCTGAAGATCACTTCAAGCGCATTCTTGACCATCGATCTACTATAGTGGAAGGATAGTGTAAGTGGAAGTATTAACTGACAGCAAGCGATCTCCACCACTTATAACTTACTCAGCAGGTGATCACTCCAGAGGAAAATGGAGCAGCAAATTTTCAAAGTCCCGAATTAAGAAGGGATCATCCATCATCAAGACTGATAGGTGGCACATGATCCACAACTCTGGAGTGAATCACTTTGGGAGTTTGTGGTTGGGAAGGAAACGAGATCGTTGAAGACCCAAGGGCCGAAGAAGATCCAGGTCATCAGTTTCTAGAAGAACATGTGGCAGAAATCTGTGCAGTTCGGGAAGAACACTTCGGGAGAAAGTGAAGGAAGAAAAGTTGATATTTGAAATCTCCAAAGTCCAGAGACCTGAAGGAGATCTCGACCATTGATCCAAGAGGGACACGCGTAAATGGATTATCAACTCCAGAAAAATGTGATAGAGATAAAGTTAAAATTGAGATTTGAAATCTCCAAAGTCCAGAGATCTGAGGGAGATCTCGACCGTTAATCCAAGAGGGACAGGTATCAATAGATCTTCCACTCCAAAATATTATCATAACAAGATTTGAGATTTGAAACTCTGGGAACCCGGAACACGAAATACACCACAACCATTGATTTAGGGAGGTTAGATCTAATATGTAGATCATGAAAGAACAAATATGAACCGTCCATTCAGGAGCATTGTCAAGATTGTGAGATCGACGGTTCCATCGCATTTTGGGGATTGAAGGTGTGTGAACTTTAAAATGTTGAAGGCTGGCCGCAATCGAAACCACGGTTTTGGAGAAAGGACACATGGAGCTCTGTAATGAATTGCGGGGAGAAAAGTGGGTTTCCCTCAGACCGCCTTTGGACGCGCCCACAATCGCATGGTCGCATGAGATCGTCGCCCAAGGTCATATCGAAAGAAGTAGCTAACACTCACTAGACCGAGTCACAAAGTGCTGGTTGGTTAGGCGTATGGTCATCGTCGATGGTCACGTGAAGGAAGGAGCTTAGAATCCAAAGAAGCCAAAAATGACTGGTTGTAACTAAAAGAGAAGACGAAGAGTTGCGACTTCCAGAGCAGCCAAGGAATCAATGGATAATGACCATTGATGATGAACAGATCCATAATAACCGTCAGGGAAGACGAAGAGTTCGAATGATGATCGGGCAGAGGACTCGACGTCAAAAAGAAATGTAGAACAGAGAACAGAGTGTGATTCTTCTATAGTGATGCATGTGGGTAGGAAAAGATGCAGTGTAGTACCTGAAGTAGAGATCAGTGGCGTAGTGAAGAGTATGAAGATGCAGCATAGAACATAAAAGGCAGAAGAGAAGTTGAACAAAATATGGTGTTGAGCGCAGAAAGAAAAAGAGAAGAGCATAGAAGCAGAACGATGCAAAAGCGGAACAGAGCATAGAAGTTGAAGAAGGAAGAGGAGACATGGAGTTGTAACAAACCATATCAGAGACAGAGCAAGTAAGTAATTTTTTGTAAGATTAAATCAGGGTGGTAGGGTGGTGCTAGGGAGGATTGCAGTCCTCTAAATTCTAGTTGGTGCTAGAAGATATTTTGGGAGTTGGTGCTTCCATCTAGTGGGTGCTAGAGAAATCTGGGAGTTGGTTCTTCCATCTAGTTGGTGCTAGAGAAATCTGAGAGTTTGTGCTCTCTACAAGTTGTAGATTTCTATCAGATGTTGTAGCATCATATTTGATTTGGAGCTCAAAGACTGTGATGTACATGAAAGTTGGAGCTTGATTGACATCCTAAGAAGAAGAGGTTTTCACCCTTTATGGGTTTCCTCAGGAAAACCAGTGTCTCTGTGTATTCTATGTGATTGATCATTATATATCTATGCATGTTAATTTATCAGCAACACATTATATAATAATCTAGAAAGAATCATAAAATAACAAGAAAAGTTTCAAGCTTATATACATAATTGATTCACCCCCCCTCCTCTCAGTTATATTTCCAACAGGTCCTTCTCCGGTTTGAAGAAGTGTGTCCACCACTTCAACATTAGACTCCCATTTTAAAATATCCATACCCTTTCCATTAATTTCGCTGCATCCTCCGAAGAATTTAGACAAAATGAATACCAACCTTTTACCAGTATATAAACTTCAGGGGTATATCCCAAGAGTGGTCTCCAAACCTCTTCCACCCAACGATTTATATATTTAGCTGACATAGACTAGTAACTGAAGCATCCCACCAATGCATGAAGGGAAAAATTCGATACCTCCCTCAACCTGATATCCTTGTCGAGCATCATAGTAGGCTTCTTGAGCTTGACTCTCCATGCCTTTAATTCACCCAGATTTTTCTCCTCCGTCACTACCTTGTGTATTCGTCTCCCAACAATTGAAGTCCCCTCTTCACAGGTAGCCTTTGACACAACCACACCACCTTTACCTGGTAAAATACCCTTCAACTCTCCATCCACCAGCTCCTTGCAATAGTCACCTTCCTCGAAATCCTACAGAAAAGGAGTAATTGTGACATATGCTCTAGTTGTTTTACCATTTATTACCTTCCCTCCTCTAGACTTCAATGCCTCCCCCCCTAACCAATTCCCATGGGAAGCACTAGACTCCGCACACAGTGCACGGTTCTCAAGCTCCCCACTCTTCCGATCTGTAGAAGATTGTTTCCTTCCTAATCCAAGCTCCCCAACGGAAAATCCACCCTCAACCCTTCGTAGCGAGGAAAAACCCGACTGCAATGATGAAATAGAAGGGTCTCGTGGTTTCCCTCCTATAAAATCTTCTCAGGCAAAAATTTCATCAATCATGCCAATGAACCATGTGTCCATTGATCCATCAATCGGGCCGCCACTTGTCCCAAAGGAGGTACTTGTAATAACTTCCAACGCAGAGGCATTATTTCTCACCTCCAGTAAATTTTTTAACCATTGGTATGCTTTCAAATCCTCTCGGTGTGTCTCGTTTGTTCTGAGTTGACTGACCTGGCTCCACCAATCATCCTCCTCTAGCCCAGAAGTGGAAAATGACATCACCCGTCATTGGGATCTAGTACCATCCTAATTAGGTGCAGTATTAAAGAACCTAATAAAACCTCCTCCAACCAGTCATCAAGTTGAGTCTATCATAATAAAACCCCTTACCTTTCTGGCAGCCAATTGAACCCTCCATCCCCATACCTTCTCCCCTCCCTAGGCCACCCAGGGTCCATCCCCTCAACTATCAGTCCATCAACTTCTGTGTCAGAGCCCAAACCCTAACCCCTTAATAGATTTACATGGTTATAGCAACC
This sequence comes from Picea mariana, assembly GCA_032191745.1. Taxonomy (NCBI): domain Eukaryota; kingdom Viridiplantae; phylum Streptophyta; class Pinopsida; order Pinales; family Pinaceae; genus Picea; species Picea mariana. The sequence continues at coordinate 129,176 of JASDQU010099922.1, forward strand.
TTGTATCACTTTATTACTATATTACATTACACATCAAATGGAAGAGGCAGTCGGCCAGGAATGGCTACATAAACACATATTTATGAAATTGTTTTCGCAGATTTGCTCAAATTAACGCAAATTTATGAGATTGTTTTTGCATATTTGTTCACGATATTGATTTGTAGAATGGATATCATGCTTATGGTTTATTTACAGTTCAATGTGTTTGTTTGTGGATAATACACATTTAGTTTTTTTCTAGTAAGAACCAAAATGCTCGTCATCATTTATTGGTTCATCATATTTTAGTTGTGTGCTTTCCCTTTAGATTTGGAAATATTAATGTCACCAATATAATTATATATAAAAAAATATATATTTTAAAATTATACTTTATCCTTTTATTATTGTGTTACATTATATGTTAAATTTGAGTTAGTATATTATATAACATATCATTATATGATATGATATATCACAATATATTATATTAATATATAATAGGATATATTAATATATGTAAGTTACAGTCATCCTTTTTTTTCTTTATGTTAATGATATTTTTCTTATGGTGAAGACTCCATATAACCTAGGTAAGAAACTAATAATCCTCAAGGACTTTTGTGCTAGTATGTATATGACTATGGGCATGTACAAAATAAAAGTTATGATAATCAAATCCAAAAGGATCACCTACAATATATAAATTATAAGATATTCATATATGCGGGTTGGATATCGTACTTATGGTTTATTTACAGTTTTACGATTGATGTATGAAAATTATAAGATATTGATTTGCAAATTGGATATTGTGCTTGCGGTTTATTTACAATTTCATGTGTTTCTTTAAGGATAATACACATTTTAGTTTCATGCTTTCCTTTTAGATTTGAA
>JASDQU010099922.1:133525-239299 GCA_032191745.1 Picea mariana
TCACCGTTCCACGATCCTGATCCTAGGCTCTTCCTCTTCTTTGTCCTCCAACTGTTGTGCTTGAACTTCTCCTAAAGCTTGAGGAAAGGCTAAAGGGTTGGGACAATAATGGACTTGGAAATTTGGCAGAGTTTCTTTGCTATGATTTTTCCTCCTTTGAATAGTACCCCTACCCCTCCTTTTATAGGCTAGAAGGAGCTAGGGTTTTTGGCGAACTCTCGGCCATGCATGGCTGGGAGTTCCAGTTAACTGAAAAAAATCTCTTCGTCCCGGTGGAAACTTTCCTGATTTTTTGCTTTGTTAGGTAAACGTGGGCTGTAGTGGGTTAGCCCACGGGCACCCGCGTGCAGTAGAAGGCCAGCAAGCGGTCACCCGCGCCCAGTGAAAGATTAGGGCGCGGGTTCCTTGATTTAAGTGGTTTTTTGAGGATTTGTTCAGCATGGCTTTGGCTAGGAAGAGGCATGAGTTGGCCTGATGCCAGATAAACCTGTGTGCTTCATTTTAGGGTTATAACATCCGGGAGATTTTTGGAAGTTCCTCCCCCTGGGGGCCCCTATTACTATGGTTATTATTCATTCTTACCATCTTGGTTTGTTTTTAGTGGTTATTTTCTTGAATTCTTCCTTCGTTTCTATCCACCCCTTCTTGGTATGTAGGATGGCCTCTATAATTGCTTCTCTCCAGTCTGTGGCTATCCTTGTTGTTTCTTCTTTTATGGGATTTCCCTGACTGCGCTATTATCCTGGTAATCATGGGTCTCCCGTAAAGGTGTACCTTCTAGTCCTTTTTCACTTTTTTGGAGTGTGTTCTCTTGGGAACCCTTCCGTCATCCCTGCACCAATCCTTTGCATTGAATGTTGTAAGCCAATCATTCACACCCATTCATATCTATGCATGGGTGAGGTGTACCCATACCTGACCATGGGCAACCTTTTTGTTCTTCGTCCTTTTCCACCTACTGATTATCCTTTCTACTCTCCCACAGACAACCCCTGTACTTCTTTCTATTGACATGACTATGGTGTCGTACCTCCTATTGTGGTGTGACCGAGATCTACATTGTAGCTCGTGTTTAAGTGGTGACCTATCTGATTCTTCCTGGATCCTATGTTCCCTTCAATTATTTTTTTGCCTCCAGCCTCGATGTAGTCATTCGTACTTCGACTGTCATCATAGTCCTTTGGGTTGGTTGTGGAGCTTGATTATCTTCTTGATTTAGAGGTCTTTGATTTCAACCATGTTTATACCCCATGAAAACTTTACACTCCAGAAGTATGTACATTCTTCCACACGAGGGAGTGCAAAGGTGGGGTACCCCCTTTGGGGGTTCGGAGGGGCTATCCCCCCTGCTGGGGGGTTCGGGGGTGAAGCCCCTGATGGAAAAATTGACTTGTAAATGTATATTGTAATTTCATTGTAAATATGGACTGTTCATTATAAAGTCATAGATCTAACGGTAGAAATTATGTTAGGGTTTTTTTCCCTAGAAGGCACCCCTCTGTTATGAGGGAAATGTATTGAGGCTATGCATTATAGTGAGTATTGTATTCTAAAAGAGGAGAGTGTGAGAGAAAGAAGAGGAAGTTACAACGGGTTTTGCTATAGGTTGTATCCCTTCATTTGTTGGATAATAATAAAGGAAGGACCTGGCAATTTCTCTGGTGGACGTATCCCACACTAGGTGAACCACGTAAATATGTGTCTCTATTGTATTGTGTATCTTCTATGTTTTGTTTCCACATTTGTTTTATTTTATTTCTCCACAGTCGTATTTTTCTAACAACTGGTATCAGAGTGAAAGGTAACTCGTAGGAAAAGAGGGTTCCTGGTTCGAGTGGGAGCAATGTCGGAAGATGGAAAGTTTAGGGTTGAGAAATTTAACGGCCAAAAATACCAGTTATGGAAAATGCAGATGGAAGATTATTTATATCAGAAGGATCTATTCCTACCATTGGGCAAAGTAGCAAATAAACCGATGGCCATGAAGGATGAATAATGGGATATTCTTGACAGAAAGGCTCTAGGAACGATACGGCTGAGCTTGGCAGTGTTGGTGGCTTTCAATATTTCGAAAGAAAATACAATGAAGGATCTGATGGATGCATTGGCTAAACTGTATGAAAAAACCTCAACGTCTAATAAGGTATTTCTAATAAAGATATTATTTAATATGAATATTTTAAAAGGTGGGTTTGTTGCAGATCAATTAAATGAATTTAATACGATTACTAATTAACTAAGTTCTATAAAAGTGGACTTTGATGATGAGGTTAGGGATCTTCTAATCTTTTTCTCATTGCCAGAAAGTTGGAATGGCTTGGTCATGGTTGTAAGTAACTCTGTCTCTAGTTCAAATACTTTAAAATTTGATGATGTTGTTGGCGTTATCCTTAGTGAGGAAATGTGATGAAAAATCACAGGCGAGACATCAGGTAATGCGTTGAACATGGAGAATAGGGGAAGACAAAAGGATAGAGGAAATGGCTCAAGGAACTGTGAGAATTCTAGGAAGGGCATATCCAAATCCAGAATTGGAAATATAGAGTGATGGAATTGTGGGAAGAAAGGACATCTTAAGAAAGACTTCAGAGCTCCAAAGAAACAAAGAGATGGACAACAGGAGAGAAATCAAGAAGCAAATGTAATAGGTGATGTGTTACAAGATGCTTTGATTCTTTATGTAGATAATATTTCTGAGTCTTGGGTAGTAGATTCAGGGGATTCATTTCATGCCACACCCCATAGGAAACATTTTCTAGATTATGTTCAAGGTGATTTTGGATAGGTTCATTTGGGTGATGATGCACCATGCAAAATTGTTGGAATGGGAAAGGTAAAAATAAAGCAATGCCATAGAAAACCAAATGTTGTTGAAAGAGGTAAGACATGTTCTAGATTTAAGGAAAAATATAATTTCAACAGGGTAGTTGGCAAGTGAAGGTTGTGTATCCATATTTACAGATAAGACATGGAAGGTCATCAAAGGATCATTGGTGATAGCAAAAGGAGAGAAGGTAGGTACATTGTATTTATGTACTGGTAATACTAACTCTTCTATCTCTTTATCTTCTACAAGAGTGGATACAACACTGTGGCATCATAGGATGGGACACATGAGTGAGAAGGGTATGCAAATACTTCACAAAATAAATTTGTTGCCAGATCTTAAACAAATTGATTTGGACTTCTGTGAGCATTGTGTTTATGGAAAACAAAAGAGAGTCAAATTTCTCAGAGTCGGAAAAGAAAAGAAGAATGAAAGGTTAGAGCTTGTGCATACAGATGTATGGGGACCAACTTCGGTATCATCTCTTGGTGGCTCTCATTATTATGTTACTTTTATTGATGATGAAACTAGAAAAACTTGGGTTTATTGCATTCGACAAAAATCTAATGTTTTTGATACTTTTAAGAAATGGAAAGCTTTAGTTGAGAATGAGACAGGAAAAAGTTTGAAGTCTCTCAGACTAGATAATGGAGGTGAATATTGTAGCAAGAAGTTTGATGATGACTATTCATACCATGGGATTCATAGAGAGAAGACAGTTCCAAGAACACCACAAGAAAATGGTGTGTCAGAAAGGATGAACAGGACAATCATGGAGCGTGCAAGGAGTATGAGATTGCATGTCGGTTTGCCCTTATAGTTCTGGGCAGAGGCTATAGATAATGTTGTTTACTTAATAAACAGAGGACCTTCAAAATCTTTGGATGGTAGAATTCCAAAGGAGGAATGGACAGGAAAAAAGGTAAACTATTTGTTTTTGAAAACTTTCAGTTGTGAAGCATTTGTCCATATTGATAAAGAAAATAGAACAAAGATTGAGTCTAAATCCAAGAAGTGTACCTTTATTGAATATGGTGTTAATGATTTTGGTTATCAATTATGGGATTATGAAAATAACAAAATCATTAGGAGTAGAGTTGTCATATTCAATGAGAAGGCCATGTACAAAGATCAGTTGCAGGGAAAGAAAAAGGAAGAAGAAAAACAAGAATACATAGTGCTTGATGATATCATTGAAAAAGAAATTCCAAAGGAACCCGAAAATCAAAATGTACAACAACAAGAGCAGTAGGTACCTCAAACACCTACAAGTGTTGTTAGAATATCTATCAGGTTAAGATTACCCCCTGAAATATACTCTCCTTAATTGTATTATTTATTGTTGATTGATTCTGGTGAACTAGAATGTTATGAAGAGGCAATGCCGGTAGACACCAAAAAGAAGTGGGAGAAAGGCATGAAAGAGGAAATGGATTCCTTGTCAAATAACCAGACTTGGGACTTGGTTCAGTTGCCTATGGGAAAAACAGAATTGCAGAATAAATGGGTTTACAAGTTGAAGGAAGAATATGGAGGAGAAAAGAGGTACAAGGCTAGACTTGTTGTAAGGGGTTTGCACAAAATAAAGGTATAGATTTTGATGAAATATTTTCTCCTGTTTTTAAAATGACTTCAATTAGGACTATTTTAAGTCATGTGGCAATAGAATATTTGCATCTTGAATAGTTAGATGTAAAAACAACTTTTCTCCATGTAGATTTGGAGGAAGAGATTTATATGCACCAGCCATAGGGGTATGAGGTCAAAGGGAAGGAGAATTTGGTATGCAGGTTGAAGAAGAGATTGTATGACCTAAAGCAAGCTCAAAGGCAGTGGTATTTTAAGTTTGATAGGTTTATGATAGAACAGGTTTAATGTCCCCAAGGTCGAGCCCTATTGTAAATCTTCTTTATGAAATGAATTGTAAATATGTTTTATAGGCTGGTGAGCCGAGTTTATATAAGCTAGTGGGATTATGTGATTGTTAGGCTAGAGAGCCTAAGTGTTGAAGGCCAAGAACCTGATTTTGTACCTGTATATATGTAGAACAATAATAAAATATAAACACCATCGCGTGGAGACCAACCACAATGAATGAGTGATGGGGGACTAAGCTTCCATAGAGTGGGCAAGGGATTAGGGGCTGGAAGGTGGGAAAAGGGACTAAGTGTTGAGCCTAGGGACTTAAGTCCTTGGGAATAATATTTTAATATTATTCCAAAAGACATGTGAATAATATGTTTTATCCTAAGTTATTTTGGAAGGACAAACAACTTCTGAATGGAAAGAACGCATGCTGAAGGAATGCATGCAGTTGCATGGGTGATAAGTTTCAACCCATATGCATGAAAATAAAATGGCTAAGATGAGTTGTGTTGGGGGTTCCTCCTCCATTCTACCTGACAGTCTGAGCGTGAACCCATCCGACCTCTACAAGAGATACCCTTGTGTGCTCTGAAACAAAAAGGTAGATGTCTATATTTCCTTGGGGAAGGCTGGTACACCCCTTATGTTGTGAACCATTAAGTCTGAGTTGACCCCTGCATGGACAAATCATCACACATCCCTAAGAACTAGAGCCTGAGTCTATCCTGTGTTGTCGAATTGAGAAAACAGAAGTGTCCCATCTCTGCTAAGCTTGGTTATGCTGTTGCACCTATTTGTTGCTGCCCGAGGGTGTTCATGTATGAATTCTTGTTGACTGTGGTGAACGTGTAGTGTTGACCCTGTGTGGCTTTTTGGATAGTCGTACAACACTCTCTCCAGGTCAGAGAGGTGGTTGAAGTTGGAATAATAGGTTGCTTGACCTGTGAGTGACTCTCTCCAGGTGAGAGAGTGTATAGAGGAAGGAGAGAGCTCCTGGAAGGAACCCTGTAGCTGCAGCAGAGCTCAAAGAATTCTGGTATAACCTATTGTTGAAACCCAAGGCAAGGGAGGTTAGCAGCCAAAGGACTGTCTAGGTGACAGAGAAGGTGTATACTCCTAGGGTGGAATAGGCATGTGGGGAAGGAGAGTCTGTGGGCAATGAGTATGAGTGGTTCCTGGGAGAGAATTTCTTCCTTGTGCCCGTGTGTTTTCCCTGTAACCTCAGCCTAGCCTAGCATTCCTTGTCTTAGGGTGGAGCTTAGTCCCAGCTCAGGTGTGACCTACTTCTGAGATAGATGTTCAGTGGGGTCTAAGGCTAGGAGGTTCATGGAAGGCCTGCACCTGGTTGGTGGAATAAACACCATTTTCAAAGAGAAGTACCAGATGTCATTTCAATTATGTTACTGCATGTCTGTGCATTTATAATTATCATGTACTCTACCATGCATATGAATTAATGTTAAATCCATTGATTATTTATGATAATAGTGATTCTTATGCTCACTCTGAGTTTAAATGTGTTTAACCTATTTTAAATGCATGTCATATATATATATATATATATATATATATATATATAATTAAGCATGAGATTGTTATTCCATGAAATAGCACATGCCCGGCTGATGGAAAGGGGGCATTACAGTATGGTATCAGAGTGTTATAGCTTCAAATGAAACAGTGTTACAGTTTGGTATCAGAGCCAAGGTTTCAACATTGAGCCTAGATGGGCCAGTTGAGTGGTCTTTGGACCGAGGGTTTGAGGAGAAATTGTTTCTGAAGGACCAATTTCAAACCTTTGAATGCGCCTGAGTGTCAAGGAGTTACTTGACCATGTTACCAAGCTCATGAGGTGTAGCAGTGTTATGAAACTATAGCTGATGTGGTATCTGGCCACAGGGAGAGAGGACTCCACACCAAAAGTGTTGGAGCTATAGGATCTGTTCGGGAAAAAGGGAGAACCCTCGTGACCATCAGATCTAGAAAACATGCACAGGGTTTAAAAACCCTTTGGAGTTTCACGGGAATGTGGAAATCGTGATACGCAAAACCCCGAATTCGTCGGGACCGTCCATCGGGGGGGAACACATGACTGTCAGACGATGTTTCGGCACCCAGGAAACCAAAAGGGAAGAACCTTGTTTTCGCAAGTCATGAAATAGTGAAACCAGAAATTCTAAAATGATCTACATCATAGATCGTAAGATAGGAACTTGACCGTTGGATCAAGTGGAGGGGTAGAAAGTAATTTTGGGATTTCAGCAAACAAAAGTTTGATAGGTGTGGATGCATGAACTCCTGATTCCCAAAACCCCGAAACATCAAAAGGATCTGTGCCGTAAATTGGAGAAAGGTCTAATCATTGGATTTCACTTGGAATGGACGTGGACACATGGGTGTGTATCACGTGCCAGTGGGACAAAATAAAAGTGAGCATGGTGGGACCCGATGACATCACCATAGATAATGTGGACCCTCCTGAGAGTGCCACTCACCATTGTAGATGTCGAGACAGTTGTGCTATGTGGGACTGGAGGGTAAAGTAAATCGAGATTTTGAGATTCGCGAAGGAGGAGCATGAGGGCTCAACACTCCAACTCGCAAAGTCATGAGTTGCGAGAGGTGCTAGCACTTAGCCCTAGCCTATGGTTATATGTAGCAGATTCTAGTGAGGAGGGATCCATACCCGTATTGCATCTCGAGTATCGGCGTTTGGAGGAAGAAGAGTCAAGGGCCTTCAACTCACGAACTCACGAGATCGTGAAGTTGTGAAAGGTACCTTTGGTTACAAAGGTAGGGAGAAAGAGGGAGCTATCACCCAAAAGTGAGTATGAGAGTCTCGTGGACTGAGACCTTGAAACTATAAGTCCCGAAATTTGCAGAGCCAAACAGATCTCAGAAAACTTAATGGAATCGAAAAAAATTTCTTGTTCATGTTAGTTTATGAGTGTGTATGTTTCTTGAAGGTTTAAGAGCCTGAAAAAATTTGGTTGATTGCACATTGTGCATGCAAAGTTCAATGAGTGTCAGGTCAACCATGAATCTATGCTGAGTATAAAAATGGAAAAGGTACAGATTGCCTCCGAAATAGAGGACGAAAGGGTAGGAAGGGATGTCAACTTGGGATTCGAAGGATCAAAATCTAATGGGCACAGAAAAGAGATGGATAAGGAAGGACATATGATGAAACTCATTGAATGATTGCAGAAAGATGCCCAGGCTTGCCGAAATGATAGCCGAAATCTCATGAGGGTTAGGGATTAGCCGGGTGAATTCAACTTAAAAATGTTGAAGAGCCTGGAAAGAATAGAAAGGAAATTGGAGAAGGGGAGTGACTCAAGCAATTTAGAGAGTCACAAGACCCCTGAGAGGAAAAGAAGATCAAGAAGTGTCAGAACCCCTGAGAGGAGAAGAAGATTGAGGAGTGGTAGCAGACATCATCGTCACTCCCCAAAGCATTCCAGTAGGGAAGTGCACAGTAGTTCAAGCCCGTTCCCTACTAGAAAACACCAAACATCTGGAAGGGATGAATTTAAAGGAGAGATGAACAAGATCAATCCTCCAATGTTTAATGGAGAACATAAGAAGGAGGAAGATGTTGAAACATGGTTGCTAGGCATGAGGAAATATTTCCAACTGTAGAATTATTCCCCTCATGCAGAAGGAAGAATTGTGATGTATCAACTAAAGAGAAAAGCATCCATGTGGTGGGATCAATTTTTGTAGGTGCAACACATCAGAGAGAAAGATATCACTTGGAAGGATTTCAAGAGTTATTTTGAGAAGAAATACCTGACCAAAAGGTACTATGACAGAAAGATGAAGGAGTTTTTCGAACTCAAGTTGGGCAGCATGGCCATCGATGAATATGAATGAAGGTTTTTGGAACTACTGAAGTATGTTTCATTCATCAAAGATGAGGCTGTCAAGATTCAAAGATATCTAAGTGGACTGCCACCTTCTAATAGTGATAGGATTCAGTATGATGATCCTAAGACTATGGAAGAAACAATAAGAAGGGGAAAATGCTTATATGAACAACAAAGAGAAAGGCCTACTTTTYGGAAGGCTTGGGATGATCAGAAGAAGTTCAGGAAAGAGCAGAAGCAGAAGGGAAACAAGCCTCCCTTCATAGATGATTTTAGGGGCTAAATTTCACTCATGGGCTAATTTTGCATGGTTTTTCCAAAAACAAAATTCGCTATTTTAAAAACGATTCACCCAAATTCTACAGGATAAAATTATTTTACCTTAAACATCACCAAAATTAAAAAAAATATATAAAATCCTTATAAATTTGAATATTTTTACAAAAATATCGCCAAACATTTATAGTTGGCATATGAAAGATTATTAATATTCGCCAAGGTTTCTGCATTTTAAAACAAATTTCCATCCTTAAAATCATCCCTGCCTCCCTTTTTTAGAAACAGTCCTTAGGGATAGCCATCTTTCAGAGAGCCCAGGAAGGCTAAAGTGGGTGAGCAAATGCCTAGACCACCACCTATGGAGTGTTGGGGTTATAAAGGGAACCATAGGTACAGGGACTGCCCCCATAGAAAAGATAAAGCGAGAACCACCCACAATGTTCAGCAAGCTAAAACAGTGGAGGATATGGGCAACAGGATGCCAAGGATCTATGCATCCCTAGACAACAAGCAAGAAAAATTTCAATCGCACATGATTGAAGTGGAAGGTATGATTAACAACTGACCATTTAGTATTTTAATTGATTCAGGGGATAGCCATAGTTATGTATATCCTAGGGTGGTGGAAAGTTTGCATTTATCAAGAAACAAACATGAAAAGTCTTGGTTAGTGCAGTTGGCTACATAAACCAAGAGGAAAGTCATTGAGTTGGTGAAGTCCTGTCTTGTGGACATGAAAGGACTGAGCACGAAGGTTGAATTGAATATTTTTCCTTTAGGATCTTATGATTGTTTAATTGGAATGGAATGGTTGGAATAGCACCATGCCCTCCTGGACTGTCATAACAAGAGGTTTACATGCTTGGATGAGGAGGGAAATTGGAAAATAGACCAAGGAATTCCCAGAGCTGTGGCAGTTAGAGAAGTCTCATCCATGCAGTTGAAGAAGTGTTACAGGAAAGGTTGTCAATTATTTGCAACCCATGTGGAGGAAGCATCCAGAGATGAAGTCTCAAGAATTGGAGACCATGAGGTACTCATAGAGTTTAAGGACGTATTTTAGGAGGTACCTGGACTACCTTCAAAGAGAGACATCGATTTTTCTATAAATTTGGTGCCTGGAGCAGCTCCGGTGTCGAGAGCTCCTTATAGAATGAGTACGCTAGAGCTGAAAGAGTTGCAATTTCAGCTCGAAGAGCTTCTAAAGAAGGGGTACATTCGCCCCAGCGTGTCACCTTGGGGTGCCCCGATCTTGTTCGTGAAGAATAAGGATGGTACGTTGAGATTGTGCATTGATTTCCAGCAGTTGAACAAGGTAACTGTCAAGAACAAGTATCCTCTATCGAGGATCGATGATCTTTTCGATCAGCTAAAGGGTGCGAAAATATTTTCGAAGATAGATCTCATATCAAGATATCACTAGGTAAGAATAAAGGATGAAGATATAAAAAAGACCACCTTTAGAACAAGGTACGGTCATTACGAGTTCACAGTGGTGTCATTTGGACTATCAAATGCACCTGTCATTTTTATGTGCTTGATGAATGGTGTATTCAGGAACTATTTAGACAAGTTTGTCATAGTCTTCCTGGATGACATCTTGGTGTATTCTAGGTCAGAGGAAGAGAATGAACAACACCTGAGGGTGGTGCTGCAAGTGTTGAGAGAACACCAGCTGTATGCCAAGTTGAGAAAATGCTCATTTTATCAAAGACAGATCCATTACTTGGGACATATTATTTTAGAACAAGGGATCGATGTGGATCCTAAGAAGGTTGAGGCCATCCAAGAATGGTCAGTGCCAAGGAATGTGATAGAAGTTGGATCCTTTATGGGTCTGGCGGGATATTATAGAAGGTTTATCGCAGGGTTCTCAAAGATAGCTCACCCTATCACTTCCTTTCAAAGGAAGGAGAAAAAGTTTCAGTGGACTGAAGAGTGTGAAGAGAGTTTCCATTGATTGAAGCAACTGTTAACCAGCGCTCCAATCCTGAGAATTGTAAATCCAAATATGGATTTCATGGTGTACATAGATGCGTGCAAGGAAGGGTTGGGAAGATTTCTCAGCCAAGAGGGATTTGTAATCTGCTATGAGTCCAGGAAATTGAAAGAGAATGAAAAGAATTATTCCACTCATGATTTGGAGCTGGTAGTAATCGTCCATGCTCTGAGGAAATGGAGACATTACCTCATGGGAAGAAGATTTGAATTGAGAATAGACCACCACGGTCTAAAATATTTGTTTGAGTAGCCAACCTTAAACACTAGACAAAGCAGGTGGTTGGATTGTTTGTGTGAATACGACTTTGATATCAAGCATATCAAAGGGAAGGAAAACAAGGTGGTTGATGCACTCAATAGAAAGGTGCATGAATTGCATGCTACAACCATTAGCATGTACAAGACATATATTAAGGATAGAATTTTGGAAGCTGTAAGTGTCGATTTGCAGTACAAAGATTTGGTAGAAAAGGTATAGAAGAGTGAAAGGCCATAGAAAAGGAAAAGTTACACCTTGGAAGTTGATGTATTACTTCTGTATAAAGACAAAGTGTATATAACCAATGTCCAAGAATTGAAACTTGCGATTCTAAAAGAAATGCATAATGTGATGTATGTTGGACACCCTGGATATCAAAAGACTGTGGCAGCAGTCAAAAGCCATTACTTTTGGCCGGGTTTTAAGAGGGAGATCGTTGAATACATCACCAGATGTATGGAATGCCAGAAAGTTAAGGCTGAGCATAGGCACCCAGCAGGGTTGTTGCAGACTTTACCCATTCTGGAATGGAAGTGGGAATTGGTGACCATGGATTTAATTGCAGGATTTCCCAGAACGAGCAAGAAGCACGATTCGATCATGGTGGTGGTGGACAAGCTTACAAAAGCTGCCCATTTTATTCCACTGAAAACCACTCACAAGGAAGTAGATGTTGCTGATATATTCTTAAAAGAAGTGGCATGCTTGCACGAAATTCCTAAAACGATTGTGTCTGATAAGGACCAGAAATTCACCTCGAATTTCTAGAAAGGACTGTTCAAAGGGTTCGAAACGAATCTGAATTTTAGTACAACGTATCATCCCAAGTCTGATGGATAGACAGAGAGGGTGAATAGAATAATAGAGGACATGCTAAGAATGTACGTGATGGAAAAACCAACAAGATGGGAAGACTACCTGCATTTGGTAGAATTCGCCTACAATAATAGGTATCATGCATCATTGAAGATGAGCCCATTTGAAGTACTTTATGGAAGAAAGTGAAACACTCCAGTGAGCTGGGATAATCCAGATGACAGAGAAATAGTTGGGCTGGAGTTTCTCAAAGAGATGGAAGACCAAATGATAAGAATTAAATAGAATTTGAAAGCTTCCCAGGACAGGCAGAAAAGTTATGCTGATAAGAACAGAACCCATAGAGAATTCAAAGTGGGTGATCATGTTTTCCTGAAAGTGAAAACTAATAGGAGTTCCCTAAATCTGGGAAGTTGCGCCAAGTTGGTAGCAAGATACTATGGGCCTTTGAAAATCCTGGAAAGGATTGGGCCAGTTGCATACATTCTTGCATTACCTGCATCTATGACTATACATAATGTGTTTCATGTTTCACTGTTTAAGAAATATATACCTAGTGCTAATCATGTTATCGATTGGAATCTGATTCAGGTGGAACTAGAAGGTGTCCTGCAAGTGCATCCTGTGCGCATATTGGACAGGAAAAGAAAATAGCTCCAGAATCGAGCCATAGAGCTTGTAAAGGTCCAATGGACCTGGTATGGTCCTGAGGACGCGACATGGGAGCATGAATATGTTATGCGGGTAGAGTACTCGCATCTTTTTGAAAATTTTGAAAAGCTTGCAGATGCAGTGTCAAGTTGCACTGATGACACTAAAGAAATAAGGGTAGGGGGATTGTAATGTCCCCAAGACTGAGCCCTATTGTAAATCTTGTTTATGAAATGAATTGTAAATATGTTTTATAGGCTGGTGAGCCAAGTTTATATAAGCTAGTGGGCTTATGTGATTGTTAGGCTAGAGAGCCTAAGTGTTGAAGGCCAAGAGCCTGATTTTGTACCTGTATTTATGTGAAACAATAATAAAATATAAACACTGCCGCATGCAGACTGACCACAATGAATGAGTGATGGGCCACTAAGCTTCCACAGAGTGGGCAAGGGATTAGGGGATGGAAGGTGGGAAAAAGGACTAAGTGTTGAGCTTAGGGGCTTAGGTCCTTGGGAATAATATTTTAATATTATTCCAAAAGACATGTGAATAATATGTTTAATCCTAAGTTTTTTTGGAAGGACAAACAACTTCTGAATGGAAGGAACGCATGCTGAAAGAATGCATGCAATTACATGGGTGACAAGTGTCAACCCAGACGCATGCAAATAAAATGACTAAGATGAGTCGTGTTGGAGGTTCCTCCTCCATTCTACCAGAAAGTATGAGCATGAACCCATCTAACCTCTGCAAGAGATACCCTTGTGTGCTCTGAAACAAAAAGGCTGGTGTCTATATTTTCTTGGGGAAGGATGGTACACCCCTTTGGTTGTGAACCGTTAAGTCTGAGTCGACCCCTGTGTGGAAAACTCATCACGCATCCCTGAGAACTAGAGCGTGAGTCTATCCCATGCTTTTGGATTGAGAAAACAGAAGTGTCCCATCCCTGCTAAGCATGGTTATGTTGTTGCACTTATCCGTTGCTTCCCGGGAGTGTTCGTGTCTGAATTCCTATTGACTGTGGTGGACGTGTAGTGTTGACCCTGTGTGGCTTGTTGGTCAGTAGTATAACACTCTCTCTAGGTGAGAGAGGTGGTTGAAGTTGGAAGAACAATTTTCTTGACCTGTGAGCGGCTCTCTCCAGGTGAGAGAGTGTACAGAGGAAGGAGAGAGCTCCTGGAAGGAACCCTATAGTTGTCGCAGAGATCGGATAATTTTGGTCCAGCCTATTGCTTAAACCCAAGGCAAGGGAGGTTAGAAGTCGAAAGGACTGTCTAAGTGACAGAGAAGGTGTATACTCTTGAGGTGGAATAGGCATGTGGGGAAGGAGAGTCTGTGGGCAGTTAGTATGAGTGGTTCCTAGGAGAGAATTCCTTCCTTGTGCCTGTGTGTTTTCCGTGTAACCTTAGCCTAGACTAGGATTCCTTGCCTTGGGGTGGAGCTTAGTCCCAGCTTAGGGGTGACCTACTACTGAGCTGGATGAGTAGCATAGTCTAAGGATGGGAGGTTCGTGGAAGGCCTGCACCTAGTTGGTGGAATAACCATCATTTTCAAATATAAGTACCAGATGATGTTTCAATTATGTTACTGCATGTCTGTGCATTTATAATTATCATGTACTTTGCTATGCATGTGAATTAGTTTTAAAGCCATTGATTATTTATGATAACAATAATTCTTATGCTCACTCTGAGTTTAAATGTGTTTAGCCTGTTTTAAATGCATGTCATATATATATATATATATATATATATATATATATATATATATATATATATATAATTAAGCATGAGATTATTATTCCGCGAAATAGTGCCTGCCCGGCTGATGGAAAGGGGGCATTACAGTATGGTATCAGAGAATTATAGCTTCAAATGAAAGAGTGTTACAGTTTGGTATCAGAGCATTACAACTTCAAATGAAAGAGTGTTACAACAGGGTTATAGTAGATGTCATTCCGATCACCGTGTTTATTTTAAAAGGCTAGAAAATGGAAGCTATATTATCTTGCTATTGTATGTAGATGACATGCTTGTTGCATGGTCTAATATGCAGGATATAAATATTCTCAAGAAGAAATTAGCCAATTCATTTGTGATGAAGGATTTGGGTGCTACAAAGAAAATCCTTGGCATGAGAATAACAAGAGACAAAAAAAATCACAAATTGACATTGTGTCAGGGTGAGTACACAGAGAAGGTGTTTGAGAGGTTTAGAATGAAGAATACAAAACCAGTTAGTACACGTTTGGCCAGCCATTTCAAATTAACTAAGGAAATTTGTCCCAAGACATAGGAGGATATAGAATACATGTCTAGGGTCCCTTATTCATCAGAAGTTGGCAGCTTGATGTATGCAATGGTTTGCACAAGACCAGATATTTCACATGTAGTGGGAGTTGTGAGCAGGTATATGAACAATCTAGGTAAAGAACATTGGGAGGCAGTAAAGTGGATTCTCAGGTATTTGAGAGGTACTGCTACTCATGCATTATGTTTTTGAGGTTTAGACACTTTTCTACAGGGATATGTTGATTCATATATGGCAGGTGATAAAGATTGTAGGAAGAGCACCACAGGGTATGTTTTTACTATAGGTGGAACAACAATAAGTTGGATTTCAAAACTGTAAAAGGTTGGTGCACTTTCAACAACAGAGGCAGAGTATGTTGCTACTGCAGAGGCTAGTAAAGAGATGATTTGGTTACAAAGGTTTATGGAGTAATTGTGAAAGCAGGAGAATAGTAGGATGTACTGTGATAGTGAGAGTGCAATTCATCTTGAAAATAACTTAGCCTTCCATTCAAATACTAAGCATATAAATTTTAGGTACCACTTAATACGATCTTCCTTGGAAGATGGACATTTGAAGTTTGAAAAGATACACACTAGCTAGAATCCTGTAGACATGTTAACAAAGGGAGTAACCAAAAAGAAACTGAGTTCCTGATCAATTTCAATTTGTCTTAAAGAATGAAGATGAAGATGAGAAATTTTCCTGGTCCAAGAAGGTTAAGATTCCATCATATACAACAGTGATGGAGTTGCTGAGATCAATCTCCAAGTGGGAGATTGTTGGTTGTGGAGCCTGATTATCTTCTTGGTTCAGAGGTCCTTGCTTTCAGCTGTGTTTATACCCCATGAAAACTTTACACCCCATAAGTATGTACACTCTTCCATGCGGGGGAGTGCAGAGGGAGGGTACCCCCTTTATGGGGTCTGGGGGGTTTGGGGGCGAAGCCCCCGAAAGAAAAATTTCSTTGCAAATGTATATTGTAATTTCATTGTAAATCTGGACCGTTCATTATAAGGTCACAAATCTAACGGTAGAAATTATGTTAGGGTTTTTTTCACTAGAAGGAAACCCTCTATTATGAGGGAAATTTATTGCAGATATGCATTATGGCGAGTATTGTATTCTGAGAGAGGAGACTATGAGAGAAAGAAGAGGAAATTACAACGGGTTTTGCTATAGGTTGTATCCCTTCATTTGCTAGATAATAATAAAGGAAGGACATGGAAATTTATTTGGTGGACGTAGCCTACATTGGGTGAACCACATAAATCTGTGTCTCTATTGTATTGTGTATCTTCTGTGTTTTGTTTCTGCATTTGTTTTATTTTATTGCTTCGCGGTCCTCTTTTTCTAACACTTTGTCGCTAGTTGGATGCAGTCTATTTGGAACTGAACATTTGGGATGTTACTCCATATGGAATCCAGTTCTGGTCCTCCCTTGTCGACCCCTTCATTAGTGATTCCATCCACTAGTCCATATGCTAACCTCCATACCAGCGCAACTCCACTGTGATCCCCATCTGCAAGTGCTCCTGAATTTTTTGCAGGGAATGAGCTAAGCGCCAGTGCCTCTGAATTTTTCCCACTCTGGTACCGTATTTGAGTCTCCTTACTGTGTTGATGACTAGTGTGGAATCTCCTTCCACTATGGAGTTGTTCATCCCTTCCCAGTGTAGAATCTCGAGGATGATCTCTAGGGCACCAAATTTCACGGCGTTGTTCGTTGAGTTTCCCAGACTCCTAGTGTACAGTCGGATGTTTTTTCCTTGAATGTCCCTGATTACTCCTCCCATTCCTATCCATATTGGGTTACCTTTTGACGCCCTGTCGAAATTCATCTTGAGGGATCCCTCTGGTGGTGGTTTCTAGTTGCACTCACTTACTTGTAGTTGTGGTGGTCGTCTTACCTGATTGGGGTTGCGTCCATATTTTAGTTGAAAGGCCTCTAGAATTCAGAGGTCCTGGTCTGTGAGTTGTGCTCTTCCTGTTTGGCAGTTGCGGCTCTATACCATTTCTCTTGTCATAGAGATTATTGTCTTCTTAATATTCCCTATCGTCCAGCTTTGGTTCCTGAAGATGCGTCGGTTTCTTTCATTTCATATTTCCCATATGATCATTCCCGGGATGAGGGTCCAACAGAGATTCACTTCTTCGTTTTCACTGTAGTTCTCTTTCCATATGTTGATAGTTGCAGATATATCACCTCTGATCCTATTGGACTATCGGAAGATACCTACTGCCTAGTCCCAAACTTCTGTTGTGTTGGTACATTCGTCAAGCATATGGTTCATTATTTCCTCCTTTGCTTCACATAGGTGACATATGGAAAGACCTATGAATCCTCTTTTCCTTAGGTTTTCCCAAGTTAGAATTCGGTTGTGGAGTATTAGCCACTGGAAGATTTTTATTTTTGGCCAGTGGGAGATGTTCCAAAGCTTATCCGATTGATGCATCAGGACTTCTTGGTCTTGGTCCGCTATATAGTGTTAGACTTCTTTGAGATTGAATTCCCAACCGTCTTTGTGCCCCCATCTCAGCTGGTCATTTCCGTTCGTGACTGCAATTTTTCATCTCCCCAATTCCTCCTCCACCTCTTTTAGTGTTGTTGCAGTTTGGTCTCTATTATGTGGGGTGAGAGTGTTCTAGATTCTCCATTTGTTGCATTCTATTTTAGACTCTGGTTTTACCTTGCACAATCAACTCCTTTTGGAGTTCCTCCCAGACTGGTTTTTCCATTCTAGGTTCTTGTTGCCAAGCATCCTCCCAGAATTTGGTTGTTCTGCCATTTCTTACTTCCCAAAAGTTGTGTGTCTGGATCTAGACCTTGTTGTGCCAAGCTAGGTTCTAGATGGCGGAAGCTTCCCTAGTGCCTCTAAAGTGGATTTTATCCTGGTTGCATATGTCCTGGGCATACTTTTCCTTCCACAGGTTGACCCATGGCTTAGTAGTTTCTTTGACCCAATGAATAGAGTTTCACCCCATAGGCATCATTGGTCACTTGCGGGTCATGTAACCCCATGCCTCCTTTGCTTTTTGGTTTACAAACCTTCTCCCAAGCCACCAATGCCCATTTTTTCCTTGTTTCCGCTCCTCGTCATAGGAAGTCCCTCTGTATGGTTCTTATTTTTTGTAGTATCCCCTTGGGGGTTGGGAAAATGGATATCATGAAGGTTGGAATTTCTTGCAAAACCAACTTGGTTAGGATAAGTCTTCCGGCTAGGTCGAGGGATCTGTACGTCTAATTTTTTACCCATTCTTGTAACTTGTCGATTATTCCTTCCCAAGTTGACAGTCTATAAGCTTTGTCTATTAGGGGAATTCCCAAGTAATTGGTTGGGAGTGCTTTGTGTTCAAAGCCCAAGATGTTGGCCAAATTTCTTTGGATTGCAGGGTTGGTATTAAAGAAGAGGATCATAGATATGGACTGGTTGATCTCTTCCCCTGAGGCTTCCCCAAACTCTTCTAGGATTCGTTTGTAGTCTTTCTCTTCCTTGAACATTGGTATACCATGAATTAAGGTGTCATCCATGACCTGTTGGTGTGTGGAAGTAGGGAAATTTTTGAAGGGTTTGATACCTTTTATTTCACCTATTGCAGTTGCACTTTTTATGCTTCGACTGAGACCTTACATCATTAGAATGAATAAGAAAGGGGACAGTGGTTCTCCTTGTCTGATGCCCCTCATGGGATAGAAAGGTTTGGCAGGGACTCCATTTACTAGTAGCGAGTAGCTTGTTGTGGATACTAGGTTGACTATCCAACTGATCCAGTGTTGGGTGAAGCCGAAGGCTTCCAAGGTCTTAACGATATAGTGCCAGCTAATTTTGTCATAAGTTTTTTCTAGGTCCAGTTGTATCATCATTCCCCCTCTCTTATAAAGCTTCAAGGTGTGGATAAGTTTGTGGGCATGGATGATATTGTCCATTATTTATCTTCCTTCCACGAAGCCTGCCTGTTCTATAACCTTCGAGATTATCTTATAAACCACATTGCACAACGCTATAGGTCTGTAACAATCAGGGGTTTTGGCTTCATTTTATTTGGGGATAAGTGTAATCATTGTAGAATTTAGTGCTTTTAGAATGGAGGCTGACCTTCTAGAGTCTTCCACTACCCTATATACGTCATGTTTGACAGCTTCCCATCAGGCTTTGAAGAACTCCACTTTGAAACCACCTGGGCCTGGGGATTTTCCACTGGGCATTTCCTGGAGTGCTTGGTCAATTTCCTCCTCCACAATGGGCTTGTTCAAGTTGTTATTTTGTTCTTCAGTGACTAGGTAAGGGATATGATGAATTATCCTCTGTATGGCCTCCTCTATTGGGTTCTTGGGCTAGCCCGTGGAAGTGCTTTACTAGAGTTTTTTCGATGTCCTTACGTGACTCTCTCTCTATTCCATCCTAGTCCCTAATCTTCAGGATTTTGTTATGGGCTCTTCTGTAGATGGTTGTTCTATGAAAAAACTTAGTGTTTCATTCTCCTTCCTTTATCCATCTGATCCAGGACTATTTTTGTTAAATAGTTTCTTCTTGCTGGCATCGTGCTTCCCATTCCTGGGTCATCTAGTTCTCTTCCTTTTTTTGCTCCTCTGTGTAGCCCTCCGAAATGCAGGTTTCCTAAAGTTTTTTCATTTTTTATTCAATGTTGTTCTTCTCTTGGTTTGTATTCCCAAAAGTTTCCTTATTCCACTCCTTGAGCCTATATTTGATGTGTTTTAGTTTATTATAGATTTTGAACATCCTTGTCCCTTGCTCTGGTTTCTCCTCCCACCACCACTATTTGATTCTTTCCTTAAATGTCAGGTGTTCAATCTAGAATTTCTCAAACCTGAAGGGTGTGTTCTTTGGTGTGGTCTGGAAGCCTACTTCTAGTTGCACTAGCCGATGATCAGATCCCCCCAAGGGAAGGATGTTGCAATTTAAGTTTATCTCCTGCATAATGATTGACTCTGACACTAGGAACTTGTTGAGTCTTGTTGCTACCTGATGCTGGTTGATCCGTTTATTTTTCTAAGTGAATTGGCCATTATTAATTTTCAAATATACCATCTCCATTGTGTCTATGAACTTTGAGAATTCTTTTGCATCTCTATCCAATCTTCTTGTACCTCATTTTTTTCTCCGCAAGTGACGTGATGATGTTGAAATCCCCTGCTAAGATCCATTGAAGGTTGTTGGATGGATTTTTAATATCTTCTAGGTCTCTTATCATTCCTCTCCTTTCCTCTGACACCTAGGGCCCATACACATTAGTGCATAGAATCACCTCTATGTTCCCAATGTTTTGCATGCACACCATAAGGGTATGCCTAGTCGTTTCAGCTGCTATTAGGCTTAGTACTTGTGGGTTCCATAGGGTGAGGATACCTCCTACCATTTGGTGGCCTCCGATAGTCACCATATTGTACTTGCACCATTGTTGTTGACTGATTGTTTCCATTCTGCCTATATTACATTTTGTCTCTTAAATAAAACAAAGATTCAGTTGTTCCTGTTTTAGTCTATTTATAAGGATTCTTTGCTTTCTTTGGCTATTTAGGCCTCTTATATTCCAAGTTATAACCTTCATTTAAACATGTGGGGGGGAGTTGGGGAAGAGCTTCTTGATCTTACCTAAGTCTATTAGTAGCACTACAAGATCCTGTAGGGTTACGCTATTTGATTTCCTGGCTTTTTTCCTCCGTGTCTGCTTGGGTGAGAGATGTGGTTGTCCCTTGCCAGATTTGACTCCTAGGTGTCCAATCTCCTAGTGTGTATGCTTTAGGCCTCTATATTTGGCTTCCTCCCTTAGGAGGAATAGGTACTAGATGCGGTCAATTTTCTTTATTGGTGCACTGTCTAAATGGAGAAACAGGTACTAGATGCGGTCAAGTTTCTTTATTGGTGCACTGTCTACTCCCTGTCTTTTCCATTGCTCCAATATGTTTGTGATATCTATCCCCTTCCTTTCCAAAAGGTCTCTCAGTTCAAGATCTTTTGTACCTACTTCTCTTGGGGTCATTTCCACATCTCCCTATGATTCTTTCATGGGGGTGTTGTCATCTATAATTCCTCCATCCATCGGGGTTGGACAACTTTCTTGTTCCTTCTGGTTACTTGGCCAGCCAGTGGGGTCATTTGTTGTTTGTTCTCTGACTTCTTAAGTTTCATTCCATTACCCTTGAGTAGTCAACCACCTAAAAGAGAAGTGGTTAATTTAAAATTCATTAAACTATTTTATTGATATAAAACCAATAATAAAATAAGATTTAGGGCCTTGGTGGATGGTTGGAGAAAGGCCACAAAACCAAAACTAGGATTCACTAGTGCTACACATCAAAATTCCTCACTTTAAAAATGTCACATTCTTATTACCGTAAGTTTCGTAAGTGTTACACTTATGTCACAAGTGTCACATTGTCTTCCCGTAAGTGTCAAATCATGAACAACACCATGAAAAAACTTGCCACAACCCCTAAAACATGTTAAAAGAAGAAGACTCATCACATGACAATCATAACACATGTTTTTCTATTGGAATTGCTCATCTTGGCAACTTTTGGGAAGATCAATGCTCCCCTTCTCATACACAAGGAGGGCTAGTGCTCTTTGTGCATCTCAGGGGGAGTATTGTAGCGCTTTGTTTCCCATTCTAAGGGAGTGCTGAGTTGGTTGAGAAAATCTTGGAAGAAATTCCATTTTCTTCTAAATATAGATATGGATGGATCAAGTTGGTTTGGCTCGAATCTAACTCCTGGGATGCATCTAAGGGAGATATCACAACTATTGGAGCCATATCCTCAAATAATTCCAAATATACCCAAGGTATTTGAGCCTTTCAAAGCCTATTAATGGAGACATTCCCATGGAGAATAGAAGGAAAAAATCAGCAAGGCATTGTTATTTTGATTGTGGATCTTTTGAGC
Organism: Picea mariana; assembly: GCA_032191745.1. Classification (NCBI taxonomy): domain Eukaryota; kingdom Viridiplantae; phylum Streptophyta; class Pinopsida; order Pinales; family Pinaceae; genus Picea; species Picea mariana. The sequence goes on from JASDQU010099922.1 coordinate 155,293, forward strand.
AAGGGTTGGACGAGGAGGACTTGGAGAGGTTGTTGCAACATCATCTGAAGATTGTAAGTTTCTTCTTGAAGTTCTCATATACTATACTTGGCCTATTTCCTTAAAGTATGTGGTTTCATGTGCTTGTCTATGTTTAATCTGATTCGCAAAAATGAATTTGCTTTTCCTAATCCATTAGAGTAGAAGGAAGTCGCTTGTTTCTTGTTGTTCATTGCAGGTATTGATTTGCACCGGGAATCAGATCAAGCTTGTGGGTAGGAGAATCTAGAAAAAATTTCATAAACATAGTACATCCTAATTTACCTTCTCCCCTCTTTTTCGATAAGAAAAATGAGTTTATAGAAATGGTAGTGTCAAAATGATTGTTTATGTCTTGGTATAGGGGTCGGTAATCCAAGGTAAAGTTCACATGTCCGCAGGGGAATATTTCCATAACAGAAATTGGCAATTCCATTAGGGAAAAAAATTTCAGTTTGTTCTTTCCTTGGTTCATCCCTGACCTTTTGCTATCCTTAGATCCTATCTATTGATTTAATCTATCTTTACATATTTTTGTCTTTGTTAAGTTGTCTCACATAGCCTCTTACTGATTTTTCATGATTTATTGAGCTATTTGATATTTTCCTCAAACTTTCTTTAAAAATAGTGCCCTTTTGCAGTTCAAGTCAAATCGTTGTTACTTAATTAGTGCTCCCCTAGAGTCTACTAGGGAGTGCTACAACACTCTAGTGCTTTGGTTACCATAGCGTCTATTTTTCTTTCTTTGAAAAATTGCAAACTTTATTTCTTGTTGGGAATAGTCTTTGGATCTCTTTCTCTAACTCAGATATTATTATATCATATCTTTCCCTCTATTTGAATCATACATGCTACCTTTAATTATTTTATTCCTTATTGAGTTTGTGTTATCTTTCCTTATTGCAAAATTGATCGTTCTCTCTCAAATTTGGCTTCTTTTTTTCACCGTTCTTAATTATCTGATTGATTGGAGGTTTTCTCAAGGAAGGTCATTGATCACATAATTTTTTTCTTTATATTTGAACTCTTACTCAATTTCAGAAGACTATAAAGTGTGACTTTTGGTTTCTTAGTAATTTTATTTGAGTGAATAGTTTGGTGTTTGTTTTTCTTTCGGTCTCTTGTTTACTACTGAGAGTGTCTTTGTTTGTGTTCTTTTGCTTTTTCTTTTTCAAATCACAATAGTGAACCTTTTTCATTATTAGTGAAAGAATGAAGCATTAGATGAACATATTAGTTTGCATCCACAATCAAACAAAGAAATGCTTGTATGCTTTGTTTTTGGATATTGAAAAGGTCTTCTTTATAATTTGGAAATTGGCTGAATTCTTGTTGAGAACAAAATATCCTAAACTTTCACATTCTTGAGTGGTTTTTAGTGACAAAAGAAAATAAAATCTTCTTCTTCTCGTAGCTAGAAGTTCATTGAAAATAAAGTTTGTATATCATTCTTTTTACCTTTTTTTGGAGTCGAGTCTCAAACATCATCAATTTCACTATCATTCACCCTTGTGTAACAAACAACCACGAAAATGAACGCTAATTAAAATTGAACTAGAAACTTTTATATTTTGGATATTTACACCAATAATAGACCAGGACTAGAGCTTTGGAATAGGCTGTGAGAATAACTCTCCAAATCATTCAATACAAACTTAGAATCATGTGATAGGGAGAGAAAATCCAACCTTCGTATAAGCACATCTAGTATCCCCCTCTCACACATGGGTTAAACACAAGGTCGTGTGTGGGAGAGCAATGGAAATTATCCCTTTGAGGCTTAACCAATCATAGTGGTATGATCATATATTGGGGGTTCTTCTTGAGGATCAATTGTTTTCATTTGGTCTCAGAGCTTCATGAATTTTGAAATCATTTGGGGTCCTCTAGAGTTTTACGGGTCCATTTTTCCTTAGTTCTCTTGAATAATTTCATACTTGGTATCCTACCCATATGTTTGGACTTAGATATTGACTGTGCCCACCTAGAGTTTGAATGCAAGTTAGTATCCTTCATGGCCATCATATTTAGGGTCCTTACACAAGGTGACGATGAAGGGAAGTCTTTGTTATACTTGGAACAGATGTTGTTCAAACTCACTCGGGCTCCTTGGAGGGTAACCCATGGGTAAAACTGTGAAGAAACTTGCACCAAGGTGTAATTTTGTTAAGTCGGCTTCCAACGTAACTAGTCCACCAACTCATATCCTATCCCCTTCTCAATTTTATCAAAATATGTTGGATTTCATCACCAACTAGTACGTTCATAAAGAGAAGACATTGTTTTGCTTGTTGGTTTTCTAGATTTTTTAGCGAATGATTTTTGTTTACTTTAGTTGTCCTTAAAATTTCTACTATGGCTGATAATGGTCTTCGTAGTTCACATAATATGCAAGGGTTTCCTCCATAAGACTACAAACCCATACCTCCTAGCTCACCTAAAGACACTTATCGTGAAGAGGTAAAAAATTATTCAAACACTGTGAGTGCTACCACTCCTTTAATAGAAAATCCTGAGAGAGATTTAGTTGCAGACTAGGAAGGTTCCACCCTTCCTGCAAACCCGGCTTTGGAAATTCCATACAATCCACTCCTTGTTCGAGTGTATTCCTCGGGTAATCATGTAGTATAATATCATGATAGCCTTCCGTTAAGGCCATATAATCAACTACACATGGAAATACAACAACCAACTTTCAACGAAGAATACACTACCCGTGTCCACTCTAAAATGATAGATCCACAACAAACTCATGTTCGTTCTATATGGAGAACTCCATCAGGTCAATATTTTTATGAAAAATTTAATTTCATCCGACCACTCTTTGACCCTCCACATACATCTACCACCGCCAGTGAAGATGCAGGACCACTAGGTGATCTCATTAATCCTCCCATCAAACAAAGGGTCAATATCGCTACCAATTCAAGACAAGTTCAAAGTGAAACAAGAGTCATGTTACCTAGTCATTTGCAAAGTACCCTGATGGTTACACATACCATCCCTCTTCAAGAAAAATCTTCATATAATTCACAAAAAATCATTAGGACATATTCATATCAAAGGATGAAAAACCCTGCCACACAACAAAACCGAACTATGGGACAAATCCCTACTGGGGGTCAAACCCCCTTTAGTGGAAAAATCCCAACTGGGGGGCAACCATCCTTCAACGCATAAATTTCTACTAGGGGGGGACTCCCTTTTACTAATCAAATCCTAGTTGATACCCAACAGATGACAAGGGGACAATTCCAAACTTTGTTTACCAAAAAGATCCCACAATCCTGGGGACCACCCGAGGGAGAACTGTTTCATCAACAACATTAGGGAGGATCATCAAACCCCAACCCACAAGGAGGAATATTAAATCCCAATCCTTCTAGATTACATTATGGACAAGCCTTACCAGGGGTCCCGAATCCAACTTTGGGTCCTCCAAGCCAAACATCTTTTCCTCTCCAAGGGAAAATTCCTTACCCTCCTCAAGATCAACCTAGTTACCCTCGTCAAGGGAAAAATAGTTATCTACCTCAAAATAGTCAAGCTAACTATCTTCCCCTCGGTTACATTGGTTATCCTACCTATGGCCAAATGGGTTTCCCCTCTCCTTTTATGCAAATTCCTCAACAAATGATTCCTACTTTTCTTGGTCAAAATCAGCAGCATATCGGAGGACCTGCTGAATACAACTATCCACCACAACCAGTTTATGGTCCTACTAGTATTCCTTTGCCACACCAGTATCATCCTCAATTCAATCAATAGGTATTGTTTTTATTCACTCTAGATCTACCATATCTATGAATATTAACCAACGATCCCATATTACATTCCCATTTTTGGCCAGTCATTCCTGCCAAATTACCTTCTGATATTCCAAAATTTGACGAAAAACCTGGTGAAGACTCTAATAATCATGTTATGAATTTTTATCTATGGTGTTCATCAAATTCACTGATAGATGATTCTATCTGTTTACATCTTTTCCAGTGTACACTTACGGGTTCAGTGGCTAAATGGAACATTGAGTTACAACGCAGAACTTTTCAAGATTTTAATTCATTTTCCATGGATTTCTTCACCCACTTCTAATTACCTATCTGCTACAAAGCCAACATGAAAATTTTGACTTCCCTTCATGTTATCAAACTAATTGGTAGGTGAGGACACTAACAGATCTCCCTAGATCCACCTGGATCTAGAACAAAACAGGACATGACATGACTCTTTCCCTGAGTTTTTACCATTGAATTAGCTAGTAGGGAGGAACAAGTAACATACCTTTGTATCGCTTCCTAGGGTATCTGTTTCTCCCACTTCACTTTGGTGCTCTCGTGAGGTCAAGACCAAGACAACACAAACCAACCAAAGTGAAGATAGCAAAATATATTCAACTGTCAACTTATGTGTATGATCAAGGAATTACACAATAAAGTAAGAATAGCTTTATGGGAAAAGGACATGCCACTATATCATATTAATAGAAAGTAAAATATACAACCTGATAGCCTTGATGTCACAATCTTCCTTTCGGTGGCTCTTGGATCCAACACACACACTTGCTTAATCCTTGTATGAAGAAGATCCAATTCCTCTTGATAGATTTGCTAGAGTCTCCAAGCTTCTGTTCAAGCTAGGTCCTTCACACAATTCTTTCACCAATTCTCCAATGAATCTTGCTTAACCTTTTCCATGAGAATTCCATCAATATATAGGAGAGAATGAGAGGTTACTTGGATAAGAATGATCCCACAATATCAGGGAAACCAGTAAAAGGATAACCATTGGAATGACAACCCGTTCTTCTAGAAGATTCCCTTCTAGAACCATCAAGACTTCATATTTTTCCTAGCTTTAGAACAAGTTCACACCCTAGCTATGTATCTCAGTGTGAGAAGTTCACACCTTATCTTAAGGCAGCCTGCGAGAATGGGTCATTGTCGCACCCTAGGATATTAGCAACCTGCGAACTCTCTTCAAAAGTAAGTTTTCTGAGGAGATGAATGTCACTTTTCTCAGGAGAAAGTTCTTATGAGGAGCCTGAGTACACCATCATCAATACATCATCAATATTGACTAAAATCATGGGTAACAAAATGCCCCCCAAAATATGAGGCCGGAATCAATGAAAGCTGAAAGACTTTGTAAGCTGCATGTGTGTGTCGGAAACTAGGAGCGCACCTAATCGAAAACCTGCGAACAACGAAGCATCTGCAGAATATCATATATATTAATTCTAAGGTAGGCATTCCCATACTCAGATCATAAATGGATGACATTATAGACATAGGTCATGGCCACCAATTATACACTGTGGATCCATGCCATCAAAATATAGCATAGCCACCAGGAATACACTGTGGATCTATGCTAGAAAATTCAAATTGAGACGACATAGCCACAAGACATACAAAGTGGATCTATGTGTCGCACATTATACATATTCCATCACAACCTGGACCAAGAGATGATATCCAGGGTCTTCCATCCTGTCGCCCAAAAGTACGAATCTAACCATGTGATTACATGTGTTGAAGTTGACCATGGTAGAAACCACTTGATTACCGGTCATTGATGAAACCATTAACAAGTGTGAGGGAAATCACCATTAATGTTAATGACTCCCAAGGTACTCTAGTACAATCCTTCGAATGTGAATAAATGAGTTGAGGTCAAACATCCGATGAAATCTTTCGATCAGCGGTCAATAATGTAAACCCATAGTAGAAAGTGAGGAAACCTGCCATTGAGGCATGGAAGTTCCAAGGTACCAAAGAATTTCTAAGTCTTGTTTCTGGATAATGAGATGAAGTCGACAGAACAAAACTCGTCACAGGAGGGCCTTGATGTATCCCCATCAATGACATGAAATGAGTAACAGATTTTTGAAGATGAAACAAAGTATGATGTAAGTTGGACTAGACAAAGATAAGGCCGACACGGAGAGAATGGACAACTGCATATGGCCGACTTCAATAGAGGTTTCAAATGAACTTCTCTTGAACATATGAACGACATGACCAATGATTTGGCAGCATTGACTCAAAGATGACAAAGGGTATGACCTTGTAGCAAATCGAATGAGAGACAAATGGATTTCCCAAACTGGCTTCAAATATAATGAATAGGGGGTGTCATGTTCAAGAGCAGCACTTACTGCCAATCAATATGAAGATGAGAACATATCCCTTTCCCAAAATTTCCCCCACCATTTCTGGCGAGTACCTCTTTATTTTTATGCAAGATTGAGGAGGATAACATATGCTTGTTAATATAATCTTATCCTTCGGATAAGTCCTTTGGAGTATGTTTAAAAAACCCTAGGAAGGAGTGGTTCGGTCCCATGACGGGTCTGTCGATGTTTGTTTAATGAGTCCAAAGATAGAAAACTCGAAGGTTTTTCATGATTATAGAGTCTAGAAAAACACTTAAAAGAGAACTCTCTCAGTTCCTTTTTCGTAAAACAGTCTGATGAGACCAAAAAAGAGATAAATTATCGCCCAACAGATGCTTTCTTCAAATACTTTATCGAGCGTGAAAATAGCAAGGTCGCTCGGCTATCTTTTCATGTTTAGAGAGTCTGAAAATAGCTTAAAGAGAACTCCAGGGGGGTTCCTTTTTTGTATAACCTTGTTGAGCGCGAAAAAGTGATAAAAGTATGCTCGATCGCATTCTCATGTATTTTAGAGCGTGAGAACGGACAAAGACTCAGCTCGAGGTTTTATACAAAAACCATAAAAAACAAACAAAACATGCGATGGAGAAGAAAAAAATATGTCTGCATCCCTATCCATGAACATCGAAGTCGTTACGCCTACAAAAGTTACACTCAAAAGGGCATTAGGGATTAGGTTTTAATAAATAAATAATTATAAAAATTCAATAACATGGTAAAAGTTAATATAAAGAAGTAAAACTCTTTTTACCATATCATTTTCACTTTACCACTATTTGAGCCCAAAAACTCCTCTTTTACCCTCGAAATTTGGCATCATATTGTGGAATTACGAGCATCCATTCGATGAACCGTCAGCGGCAGTGAGGTAGGCACTTTGTCCTCTACTTTTTCATGGTTTAATGTTTCATTTTCATTGGAAAAAACTATCATTTTGAGTTTGTTTTGGGGTTTAATATGGCGCTCAGCCATTCTCGCAGGTGAGATACACGGGACCTGCGAGAATGGGTCATTCTCACAGGTGATCCCACAGGCGCCTGCGAGAACCTCGCACTGTGCCTAAAGGGCACCTGCGAGAACAGCAAAGTGTAAAAGTTTTTTAAAAATTTGTCCAATGAAAAGATACCAATTTATGAATAGAGTTATTAATCTTCTTTTTGTGCTTCTTATGCAGGTATTTGGCCATCACAATGGTTCTAGAATGGCGTGAAAGGGATCACGAAGAAGATAATGCCATTGTTGGAAATCATCCACCCACTATTGCCACTTTGCGAAACTGTGGTCTTCTAAAGTACTTTCATATCCCGAGCATGAGGGCCCAAATCAGGTTATTGGAGTACCTTGTGTATATGTGGGATCTCGATCAGCAATTATTTCATGTAGGGGTCCACACATTGTCCTTGGACATTGAGGACATTTACTTCTTGACAGGATTGTCACGACGTGGGTACCACGTGAGCCTGACTGGTAGCAAAGGTGGTGGGCTACCCATGAGTGAGTACTGCCACTTACACTGTGTTCCATAGGCAGAGAGGAAGAAAGGGAAAGTAGCTATTTGGGGAGTGCAGGATTTGACCCTCCGCACTATTTTGTTCACCATTGCACATATGGCTAGGAGCTCCACTCCTCACATGACGCTCCAGAGTTACTTTCAGTATGCCATAGAGTGTATTGAACCTCGGGTTTTTAACTGGGCAAATGCTATGCTTCGTAGCATGAAAAAGCAGTTGACCAAATGCAGGCGAGGTGACCTGAAGCAATTTGAGTACGGATCTTTGTTGGTGTCCTTCTTTCTCGAGAGGGTTCTGTTACTGAGACTACAGGTTGAGTGGAATTTTTCAGCTTCCACAGATCCAAGAATGCTGAGATGGTTTCATCTCATGGCCCGACACGTAGCGGGACCAATTATCAAGTATGATGATACCTTCTTCGACTGGTTGCGACCACAGATGCTGATGGTTGATGATTATTCTTATGCCGGGTTGGATTTCCGAGGAGATCCAGACTTGGTCCTACCCGAGGGTGCTCAATGGGGGGAACTTGGTAAGAAGTACACATTTTTTTCTTTTTTAAATGTTTTTTGTGAATTTTATCATATGCAAATGTTTTTTATATGTTTGTCCAAAGACTAAATACAAAATTCATTTTTGATGACACAGATGTGGGACCTTACCGACCTCCTGGTACTTCTCCTATTCAGAGGTGAGGAGAGGTGGCGCCATTGACACAATGGGACGCCGAGGACGTTATCAGCGTCACACAGTAGGAGTGTCAGAGTCCATTGGTTGACTGCTCTGTAGGGTTTCCTGGGCAATTGTGTGTTATCGTGAACGTCATCCATGACATCACTTTGTAGAAGCTATGAGCTTAAGATTTTGACATTTTGGTCTTGGGACATAAATTTTTGTAAAAAACTCTTTTGATCGTTATATATACAGATGGCTTCTACCAGTTTATCTTGTGTTGTGTGAAAATTGATGTGATTGATTTATAAATGATCCAAATGTCTGTCTAATACATAGTTAGCCAATGCATCATTTAATGTATTTAGACATCTAGGAATATGTTGATATTCAATATAATCAAAATAACGTTCCAAGAGGCGAATTCGCAAATACACCCATAACAAAGTAGGACTTCGAATAATATAGGCATTACTAGAATGTAGTACTACAAGTTGCGAATCGATTCGCACAACCAAATGACGGATTCCGAGCGAGATAGCATCAATCAACAATTCAATAACGATGCTATACTCTGCAATATTTTTGGTCGCACGGCCAAGACACACTCCTCGTAAGGAGACAAGTTCGTTTGTAGGGGCGTAAATTGCCCATGAAGTGGAAGCAAGGTTCGGAGTACTACGGCTAGCGCCATCAACGAAGCCAATATAGGGTAGCAAAGACTCCGACATCTGGAAATCGAACACAATGTCACATAAGGGCAGAGACCAAATAACGAAAAAAGCAAGCTATAGTAACACACAAGAAGTATGATACAACAAAAAATACAAGTACTCGTGCACAGGTGATCTTTATGCATAGTACTTCTTCAAGTACAACCCATTGATGGGTTCATTCAAAGGAATACCATTGTAATCTACTAACTCATAAGCCCCTTTTTCCAACACTCATCTAACGATATAAGGACCTCGCCACATGGCTTCGAATTTTCCAACTCCTAGCATATCTCGATCTTGTTCATAGAGGAGAATGAGATCTCCTTCGGAGAAAACATGAGGCTTGACATGTTTGTCGTATTAGGCCTTGACACGTTTTTTCTGAACTTCTATGACTAGGCTAGCATCGCGTCGAGTTTCATCTAATCGCATAAGATACAATAGATGTTCTTCCTCAGTAGAAGTGTTTGGTAGGAGTTCAACAACTAGTTTTAAAGAGGGTATCTCACATTCAATAAGGAGAATGGCTTCCAAACCATAGACTAATCGGAAAGGTGTAAACCCAGTAGCGGACTTGACGGATGTCCGGTAAGCCCACAATGACAAAAACAACATTGTGTGCCAACTTGTTTTGTAAATCCCTATCTTTCGTCGGAGCATAGTTATGAGAACTTTGTTAATTGCTTTGACTTGTGCATTGGATTGTGGGTAATAGGGCATTGAGTTTTCATGGCGAAGACCCAACTTTTTAGTAAGTTCAGACATCATGAAGTTTCTAAAGTGGCTACCATTATCAGTACCAATAGCTTGGGGAACACCAAAACGAGCTATCATGTGATTAAAAATGAATAATGTTGCGGTCTTTCTAGTGTTTTCAAATGTCGGCATCACCTCGGCCCATTTCATAAATTAATCTACAGCTACAATGATGTATCCATGCCCCCCAGCCGAGTGCGGGTGACATGTCATGAAATCGATGCCCCATTTCGCAAAGGGACCAACAGAGACCACAGGGTGAAGAGGAGCGGGATGTGACCATATCTTGTTATTATAGGTCTGACAAGCATGGCATTTTTGAACGGTGATTATGCAGTCGTTAAATAAAGAAGGCCAAAAATACCATGCTCATAAGATCTTCTGGGCAGTAGCATACCTAGACATATGACCACCACAGGCTCCAGAATGGCAGTCATTCAGAGCTCTCTTGGCTTCGTCGAATGTGAGGCAGCGTCAAAAAACAGATTCAATCCCGCGATGATAAAGAGTATCCCCGAGGATAATGTATTGACGAGCTTGGTATCGTATTCGACGTCGGTCAGTACTGGACAAAGTTGGCAGGAAAGTCTGGGTTTGGAGATATATAATGATATTACCATACCAAAGATCATCCATGCTGATGAGGAAAAGGGATTCATCAGGTAATGAATCAGCTACTACATTTTCCGTTTCAGAATAGGGAAAGTCACATATCAACTCAGCAAACACTAAGGACTTCTTAGACTTGGTGCGTTCGAATTCCAAGTCAAACTCCTGGAGTATCACAATCCATTTGGAGTATTTTCCCCCTAGCAATTGACATGTGATAATGTGTTGCATAGGGTTGTAGTTAGAAATCACTGTAGTCTTGCGCGAGAGGATATAGTGTCGGAAGCATTGGATAGCTTGGATGGCAGCCAAGGCCATTTTTTCGACATGTAAATACTTTATTTCAGTAGGTGTTAGACTTCGACTCAAGTAGTAAATAACATGTTCATCGTTAGCATCATCCTCTTGGACGAGAACCATACCAATGGTGTAATCTGAGGTAGCAAGGTTGACGCAGCCGCACCTGTAGGCACGCCCGCTTCACAGGATCTTCTTCTCTTCATAGCCCTAAGAACACTAATTGTTCCTTCTATTTCCCTATCGGGAAACCTGCACCCACAGATTCCTTCACGCGATCCCCCTTTCTTAATTATTGGAGAATCGAAACTCGTGACTTTGCGAGTTCAGTGGTCGAACTTTGGGTTTACAAATCCATGAAACCCGATACCTGGTCAACGCTGACTTCCTCCTTTTCTTTGTCGGGAATTTCTTTATCGGGATTTCGACATTCACAGTGTCGAGCAGCTTGATTCTCTGACTCCCGATACCCAATACGTCAAAACTCCGATGAGCTTGCAGCTTTGACTTTTCAACAATCCCGTCACCTCGTTGGGATTTTAGAATTCATGGGATCGCGAATCCTGATGTCAAATGTTCAGAACTATTATTTTCCCCGAACTCTGATACAGTGTGCCACCTGTCCTCCACTAACTTTGTTGTGGCCCCACACAAATCCCACTAGCCGTTGGGATATCGCGTATCGCGATTTCATAATTCTCGTTGCAATAATTTGGAGCTTTGACTCACGAAACCCCGATCCACGATATGAGTGTGGATCCAACAACCCTCATGGTCCTGATCAATGGATTCGCCCCTCCTAAGCTTGGAACCTTTTGAGAATGTAACGTCGTATCTCCCCTGCAACTCTCCAAGATCTAACGGCTCACAGAGTATCGCAGATTCCCCTCGGGGAATTCTGACCACTCATTCCTTCCTTATGCAATCCACAAAAGGACAAAGTGTTCTTCTACAGAACTCGTTCGCTTGCTTGCAAACCTGTGACGCCTCTTACGAACTTTCAATAGCATCTCCCCTGCGCTATCCTTCAATGAATTCGAAGGCCTATTCCTCCTGAACTTTCTCACGACTTTCGAGTCCTTCAGGAAACTCCCTTGCACGCACTCCTTGCGGCAAACCTTCAACTCCGTCTAAGTGTTGAAGTTTCTTCGACTCTGCGCACACCTGCAGCAGTAGCCTGTCAAATGCTTCACTCAGGTTTGCAACCCTGAAACCTTCCTTAGCCTACACACTCCTTGCATGACCCTATAACCCAATTTCACTTCTGGGTGAATGAGAACAAGAGTTAACCTATCTGAGCCTCCGTCGATGCACTCCTTGCAGACCATTCAACTGCACTCCTTGCAAGAATCTTCTGGCTCAAATAGAGAAACAATTGAAACTCATTCTATCTCCCTCTCAGACTTCAATTCATACATGAAATCACATACACAACATATAAAAGCAAATGTATAACAGGAAGAAAACATTCATGAGCATATCCACATCAAATACATAGAGAACAACAGAAACCATGAATTTGAATCAAGATTTCTTCTATTAATTCAAATGTCTGTACATGGGTGTTCTTCATATAGTTCTCTGCATGTTCTTCTACTTCTTCTCCCTTCAATAATGTTACAATGCACAATGAGGGTGTCTATATCCGTTTTCCCTCTTGCTCTCTACAACTGTCTAGTCTAGAATTAAATTCCTATCTACCTGCATTAACTATATTAAATGTCGTCTATCTACTAAGGAAAAGAGCTATCCACTCAAGGTCCATTTACAATATACAAGTGCGCCTCATCTTAATGGCTCATTTAAGATTTGCGCAACAATCCCAAAGTGTTTTCAAAATTTTTGCTAGCTTGTCCAGCTGTCCTCTGCTTCCACGCTGGCTCGCTTGATGTGTTGGCGATGCTCCTGCATCAAAGGTAAAGGAAATAATCGTTACTGTAATCAGGGGGAAAGAGAAGTGGAGCACGCGTTAGGGACAATTTCAAAGCGTCAAAAGCATTGTTGGTGATGATATCCCAGATGAACTCAGACCCCTTTTTTAGTAGCCGCGTAAATCCATGAGTTATCTCGGCGGAATTGGGGATAAAACGACGAAGAAAGTTTGCTTTCCCCTGCAAACTTTTTAACTGGCGAAAGGTAGAAGGAGGAGGGAGATTAAGGATTGCCTCAACCTTTAAAGGATCCACCTTGATCCCTTCACGTGAAACAATTAAACATAGAAGTTGACCGGATTCCACATAGAAAATGAACTTATGAGGATTCAAACATGTACGGTAGAACCGACAGTGGACAAAAATGGCTCGAAGGTGGGTCGGATGATCGACTCGGCACATTGAGTGAGCAGGTAAATCATCTAGATATGGTTCAACGATGTGCTTGATATCATGGAAGGCATAAGACATAGCACATTGAAACGTGGTGCCAGTGTTCTTGAGACCGAAAGGGAGTTTTCGATAGGCAAAAGTGCCGCAAGGACAAATAAAAACAGTCTTATGTTGATCCTCGGGAACAATGTTGATTTGATTCTACCCGGAGAAACCATCCGTCAGAGAGAAGATTTCACTTCCAGTGCAATCGTCGACAATCTGATTGATGAAGGGGGTAGGAAATTTGTCTTTGGGACAATATTTTTTGATATCCCTATAATCAACACATACACGAATGGTGCCTTGTTTCTTATCGATCGAGACAAGATTGGAAACCCAGTCGGTGAGAGCCACCAGGTAAATAAAGCCAGCTTTGAGAATTTTCTCAACTTCAAGCTTCATAGCAGTGTCTTTACATGGGTGAACTGGACGAAGGCGTTGCCGGACAGGTTTAGCATCAGGGTATGTCTTGATCTCATGTATCACAATGTCAAGGTCAATACCTAGCATTTCTTCGTAGCTCCAGGCGAAGATGTCACGAAACTATTTGAAAAGGGATGTATAGGTGACTATTTCATCAAGGGAACACGAAGCTCCGATATGGACATTTTCGATGATTCCAGGTTTGACGGATATGTCAAGGGGAGTAGTGGGAAAGATATTGCTTAAGTTCCCTTCAGAAAACACATCGTGTGTGGACCCGGGAACGATTGAGATGACGACAACGGTCAACGGGGTTGATATCCATTGGTAGTTCTCAATGGTATGTTCCTCCAGAAAGAGGATGGAACGATCATGTCCATTGTCCCAAGGGGTGTCCTCCATGACAGACATGATCATCTCATCAGTGGGAAAAATGACACGTAAAGGATCTGAAGATAACTCACCAAGAGAGGGGGTAGAAGGGGTTGCCGATTGAATGGCCTGATAGGTAGATTCAACTGAAATTAACGGCATTTCGTCACCATAATGAAGATAATCTCCAGGGTCAGGTACTATCCAGGGGTCATGAGACATGGGAAGTTCATAAATCGAGGTGGAGATCATGTTGATTGAAGCAACGGACAAGCATGGAAAATCAAGTGGTGGAATGGGGAAAGTACCCATTAACGAAGAGTTTTTGAGAAGGCCTACACAGACGTTCTCATAACCCGGTGGGGTTTTAGCGATGAACGGTACGTTGCTAGTATGAGTGTCGGAGTTAAAGAAGGCTAATTGGTTGACAGTGACTACCTTCCCTTGATTTGGGAAACGTATCACTCAAAAAAGGGTCGACACAACTGTGTGCATGGAATCAATCCAACTGCGGCCAAGTAGAAGATTGTAATCAAGGGGAGCGTCGAAGACTTCCACTTCGAATTGGACCATTTTGCCTTCTAACGTGATGGGAAACGAAGGAAGGACACTGTAGGGATTAAAACCAGATCCATTGAAGGCTTTGAGAGTGTTCTGGGATTCATTCAAAGAGGGAGAGCCAATGGATTTCCAGCAGGTAAGAGACATGACGCACGTCGAGGTACCCTCGTCGATAATGGCTCGGAAAATGTTTTTGTCAGAGACAATCACTTGGATCTGGAACGTGAGTTGAGGGGGTAACCTTGGAATGTCATCTTCCAAGTCAAAAATTATTAAATTTGTATCCATCGGGTTGATTCCACCGATAGCTTTCAACAGTGCCTTTCATTGTGTGGGACAACTTTGAAGGACTTCGAGGGTTAACATCGCAGAAGGTGCTTGGGCCAGATCTTCAACAATGCTTTAGTTCTGGGCAGCATGAACATGAGGATTGAAAGATGATTTCTGAATGATGTCCTTTGGGGGGGGGTCGAAGAACTGTGTCGAGGCTCGATAGTTCGAGATGAAGAGAACCATTGGTTGGTGGAGTCACGGGAGAGGGTTGTACCAAGGAAGGAGGTATATCATCAACCTTCTCTTTAGAGGGAGAATAATATTTGGCTCAAGTGGTGAGGGCAATGTCGTTTTGCTTTGAATTTCCAGTACACATCAATACATAAGATGTAGTAGAGGATGAGGGTTGGTCATGAATGACCAACTGAGCTTGTTGTTGAGACGGGAAGCGTTGGGACAAAACGACTGGAGCAGGTGGTTTTGGAGCTCCTTGAAGGAACTTAGTGACCTCGGCGCGTCGTGGACAATCCTTCATGTAGTGATCATCACCACAGATAAGACAAGGGTATTGAGGTTTGCGCTTATCCTGATCGTCAACAGGGGTAGTTTTGGTTCACTCTACTTGAGAAGTATTTTCATCCTCCTTATTCTTACCCCTTCCCTTTTTGGAATTTTTTTTACCGGTTGGGGTAGATTGAACTGCATTTACCTCAGAAGAATTTTCGGTGGGAGGGGCTAGAGACGGAGCATTTTGTACATTAGAAGAAGTTGGTTTGGGGTTGGTGCTTGAGGCGGAATGTGGTTGGTCCTGGAAATTTCCAATCACACCATCGGCTGCATGAGAAGTAGCTGGAGTAGTTGAAGTGGAGGAAGTGGAAGGACGAGGTAAGTCAGGTAGTAAGTTGTAAAGGGTACCTGTTTGTGAGTAAACGAGGTCAAGGTATTGAGAATGACTTATGGCCTACTCTTCTATGACTACTCCACCCATGGCGATGTCACGACCAATGTCATTCACAAATGATTTGGTGAACCACTCTGCCAGCAACTGATCGAGAAGTTCAAGTTTAATGAGACGTCGTCTCCGTCGCCACTCATGAATGTGATCAGATATATGAGTGGCTTTGTTTTGTTTGAAAGAACTCAAAATCTCGGTCCCCATTTCATAATGAATCGGTAACTAGTAGTGTGTGAGGAAATCCATAGCTAGGGTGTTGAAGTCAGTGAAGAAACCTCATGGTAATTCTATATACCACTTCGCAGCAGAACCTATTAGGGTTCGTTAAAAAAGACGTAAACGAATAGAGTCATCCATCAGCGAGTTGGATGAACACCAGAGGTGAAAATTCATGACATGATTGTTCAGGTCCTCTCCCACTTTTCCATCGAATTTAGGGATGTTTGATGGTAGCTTGGATGGTATAGCAGGCCATTGGGGAGAGTGACAAATTGGATCATTTAAAATCCTTGACAAATCCGGAAGATCCAAAGTGGCCAGAAAGGGGAACTGTCGATTCACCTGCAGGTACTGGTGGCTTTGGGGAGGAAGCCCCATCGGAAAACCAATAGGACCATAAGCAGTCTGCATACAATGTGAAGACCCAGGCAAATTCGGTGGTGGTTGGAGAGGATAGTAGCTCATGGGATTGTATCCTGGAACAGGGACGTGAGTTTGAGCAGTCGAGCCCCAAATGGGATTGAACGTACCTGGATATGGTTGGCCTATACTAGGGGGTATCATAGATGCAGTCAAAAATTGTTGCCCCCCAGTCGATTGAGGAGGATGTTGTATCAGATGATTCCAATACTGGGCCAAGGACGGAGGTATGTTTTGTCCATAAGGTGGGGTCGATCCTCCTATCAAAGGTGGTGTTCCAATTTGGGGCAGTGTTCCAATTGGGTGTTGTGTTCCTATTGGGATTTGTGTTCCAATAGGAATTTGCCCGCTGAGAGGGGGTTGAGTCATGCTGCCTTAGTTAAATTGTCCACCGATGGGAATCTAGTAATTTGGTGTGAATGACGGAATAGTGCCACTAGGATTAAGACTGCTAGTAGAAGACGAGGAAGGTCCTACAAAAGGAAATTGAGGGAGTGTCAAAATAAAACCGGGAATGGAGTGCCGAGAAGAAGAGGGACCACCAGGAGAGTCGGATGGAGTTTGCGGAGGACTTGAAATGGAAGCATTCAATTCTCGGTATCCAGGTGGTAGTGTCGGGGTGATACTGGGTGCGAGCGGTGTGCCGATGGGAGCTTGGATAACCACAGTAATCCCGATGTGAACACTCGAAGTATCTGTGTGATGGGCCATTTCGATAGGGATGGTCAAGATGTGGTCAGATCGCGGGGCGCCTATACCAAGAAAGTGATAGGTAGTAGTAAACGATACTGTCTCTGGACTAGAGATTTCGGAAATCACAGGTGAGCCTGGACCAAAAAGGTCCTGTAGAAAAGGACCCGTAGACCAAAAAGGATCTTGGCCTTCTATGCCTGGAAAGGGTCCAACTGGTGATCCAGAAGACGTAACAACTAAGTCTCTGGAATAATTCAATCGCATAAACGGTCGCTCAGAATTGGGGTGAAATCGAAAGTCCTCTTGAGTATTGGTAATTTGGAAATGTTCTAGAGAGTTAGTTCATTCCACTTGTGGTGTGGTAACGTCTTGGACTTCACTCCACTGAGGAGAGCCCTCAGGTGAACTTGTAGGCAAGGGTTGAGAACCTCCCAGATGCTCTGGAGATAAACCCTGCATTCTATGTGAACGACGTGGAGGAGCTATTGTAAACAAGTGACAAACTCACGAAGAAAATCATATGGTCAACTTTGGTAAACAAACAACATACGATAGTAAGCAAAATCTAGGAAACAACACGAAGCAAACAAGACCTTCTAATTCCAAAGTCACTAGTTGGTGATGAAATCCAACGTCACAACAATGAGATGAGAAGGGGCTGGGCTAGGGTGGAAAAGTTACGCTGATGACCTGCTTAACGAACTTACACCCTGGTGCAAGCTCCCACACATAATCGTGGGTATACCCTCCAAGGAGCCCGAGTGAGTTTGGCCAACGTCAATTCCAGGTACCGTAAAGACTTTCCCCTTCACAGTCACCTTGTGTAAGATCCTAGAAAGATAGGCCGCTAAGGTTACCACTGACAACAATAAAGCCTAGGGGGACAGTCGACAGTCCGATCCACACGCAAGGGCAAGGTATCTAGCCCGAAATCAACTCAAAAGGCTTCCACTCATCATTGTGGGTATACCTTCAAGTGACCCCTGTAATACGTGCAATCTCTACACCGATATCAACAAAGCAGGGTGAGTAACTCTGTCAATATCAATGCGACCTCGTGTTTGACCCTTGTGTGAGAAGGGCTTCCCAGGACAAGATGTTGTAAATGGAATTTGACACTCCTTAACACAAGATGCTATTGTGTGTTTTGTACTTTGGAGAGTGTATCTCTCTACCCATTCCAAAGCACTAGCCTAGCTAAATGTTGGTGTAATAGAGTCCTAGAAAAGAGTTACTAGTTAAATTTTACGATTACGCAATGTTATTAAGGGCTATTGTTACTCAAAGGAAGCAGAGATGAAACTGATGTTGTATGAGACTCTGACCCAACGATGCATGGATAAGAATGAAATATAGCAATTTTTGTTCAATGAATCCTATGTACGGGAGGGAAAGAGAAGTTTTTCGGATCAAACTTGAACTACAATATACAATTTCCTTTAAAATGCAATTGCAACGAATCATGCAAAAAATAACAATTCTCTATTGTTTCTTTTTCAATAATTTCAACAATTGATTTTCAATACTTTCAAAGATGAAAATTCTTTTGAAAGAAAAATGTTGTTCACTTTTCAAAAAGGACCTACACCATGATGGTGAGAGTGAAGAAAACCAAAAACTAATGAACAAGCAATAGATCAAAACCCAAACCAATCTTTCAATGGAAACAAAAATAACAAGCAAACCAAACTTGTCTTTTCAATTGCATGAGAAAAGTGATCTTTCAAATAATGAGAAAATGATAAAGACAAAGAAGTTCAACTTTCAACCGATCGTCGGTTCTTAACCAAACAAGCACACTCAGATTCCAAAATCATAGAGTATATCTTTGCAGAGAGAAGTCAAGAAACGAAAGTCAAGAAAAAGTGACAGGAAGAGCCTTTGATTTCCTAAGACTATTCGTGCAAAAGAACGAAGACAAGAAAACATCAACCAATGGCCCAAGAAGCTCTTGTTAGGCACCTATACTGATCTGGGTAGTTGATCATGCAAAATTCTTAAAGCCAAAATTTTGAAAAAAAGGGTTCGCGGGCTGAGAGTATTACATAGTACGAGAATGGGTCATTCTCGCAGGCCAGCTTTGAGCAAAGTGCGAGAACCTCGCACTGGACCTAAAAGAAGGCTGCAAACTCAATATATTCTTGCAGGTCAATGTGGAGTGTAGTGAGAGAATGTCTGAAACTAATCAAATTTTTGGAAAAAGACACAAAATTTGAAGAGGCCTCTGGACCCAGAGGGTCTATCAGGGTATCCTGAAGAATCAAAGATTGATATGAATGGAGAAAGGTAAGGCAAGATAAAATGGCCAAGGAAAAATACCAAAAACCACAAAGAAAATGGGTTATCTCCCCAGTGGAGTCACCAATTTTGTTATCGGAATAATTGGTAGGTGCGGACACTAACAGATCTCCCTAGATCCACCTGGATCTAGAACAAAACAGGACAGGACATGACTCTTTCCCTAAGTTTTGACCATTGAATTAGCTAGTAGCGAGGAACAAGTAACATACCTTTGTATCACTTCCTAGGGTCTCTGTTGCTCCCGCTTCGCTTCGGTGCTCTCATGAGGTCAAGACCAAGACAACACAAACCAACCAAAGTGAAGATAGAAAAATATATTCAACTGTCAACTTATGTGTATGATCAAGGAATTACACAATAAAATAAGAATAGCTTTATGGGAAAAGGACATGCCACTGTATCATATTAATCGAAAGTAGAAGATACAACCTGATTGCCTTGATGTCGCAAGCTTCCTTTCGGTGGCTCTTGGCTCCAACACACACACTTGCTCAATCCTTGTATGAAGAAGATCCAATTCCTCTTGGTAGACTTGCTAGAGTCTCCAAGCTCCTGTTCAAGCTAGGTCCTTCACACAATTCTTTCACCAATTCTCCAATGAATCTTGCTTAACCTTTTCCATGAGAATTACATCAATATATAGGAGAGAATGAGATGGTTACTTGGATAATAATGATCCCACAATATCAAGGAAACCAGTAAAAGGATAACCATTCGAATGCCAACCCATTCTTCTATAATATTCCCTTCTAGAACCATCGAGACTTCATCTTTTTCCAAGCTTTAGAACAAGTTCGTACCCTAGCTATGTAGCACAGTGCGATAAGTTCGCACCCTAGCTTAAGGCAGCCTGCGAGAATGGGTCATTCTTGCACCCTAGGATATTAGCAACCTATGAACTCTCTTCAAAAGTAAGTTTTCTCAGGAGATGAATGTCACTTTTCTCAAGAGAAAGTTCTTATGAGGAGCTTGAGTACACCATCATCAATACATCATCAATATTGACTAAAATCATGGGTAACACTTCGTCGGACTAAATTCCTACATATTTATGATCATATCCACAAATGGAGATGACGACGAAGGTTGATTAAAGAAACCATTCCATACCAATTGTCGCCTGAATGGTTAACCAAATCTCTTTTACCTCCTATTTCTCATGACGTAAACATGGGTGGCATTGTTACAGAAGAGAAATCCATTGCTCGTACCCAGTATCTGGATTCGGTTTATTCCCAATCTGTTAGTTTGTATGAATTGATTCCAAATGTTCCACGTACATCAACTGAACCATCGAAACCATCCTCCACTGCTCATTTGGATGGATTTATCAGTTCCGTCAAAACCCAGTCCAGTTCATAGTCGACCAACACTACCAATCGTTTAGTCACTTCCCCAGCTACCGGTTTGACTCCACTCTCATCAAAATCCACCCCAACTCAAGTATCCTAAGTGAATTCAATTCAATTTGCTTCTTCGCAATAGTCGGGGGGGGGGGATAAAACTAAGAATAAACCTAAGAAAAACAATAATCAAACTGAAATTCTAGAAACACAAGTGAAACCACCTGCTATTGAGAAGAAACTGTAGCGCAAACCAAAATTTCCATGTCTCATTTGTGGTGAATATCACTACACATGAGATTGTCCCCATCAGGACAAGGTTGTTCAACATTTTAGAGGAAATTATCAACCCGTCATATTGACACATCCTTTTCCACAAAAAAAGTCATTGGTTGCACAAAATCCTACACCTCCAATAGTAATTAATCCAAATCATCCTCCTACTGAGGAAGCTTCATCAAGTGCACACATTTACATGTTTAATGGGGTAGATTTGAGCACTCATACTACGATGTATGACACACCACCAGGTAAACTTGATAAGGAAAAAGTAACTACTACGACTACATTGGATCCACCATCCACTTTAGTTACTCCTTCATCTGGACCACTCTATATTGAGAAACCAAGCTTTGAATCTATTCTACGTTCACCCAAGAGCGCAATCCAAAATTCGACCTTTAATCCAAATTATCATGCTTCTCAAAACTACAACATTGTTGAAGATTTGTCCCAAGCACCTTGTGCTATATCAGCTCTCAAATTTCTACAACACTTCCCTAGCCAACGTAGAAATATATTGGAAACCATCGAAGCCATATATCTCAAGTCATCCAATAATATCACATTCAACCTGGATAATTTTAAATCATGACTCTCTCACCAACTTTCTTTCCAAATCGATGTTGTTGTCCATAATGAACATATTCATCACACGATCTTGGATGAGGGGGAATCCACATGTGTCATGTCCTTGTCTTTCTAGAAAGGCCTTAAATAACCTGGTCATAATCAATATCCCACCATGTTAAGAGCATTTTATGAAAGAGGTTTCCATCCTCATGGATTATTACAATCCTTAGTTGTTCAACTGGGAGGAAAAAATGTTTTTGTAGAGTTGAAGTAGTCAATGTTCCTCTCGATTATAAATTGTTTCTAGGGATAAGTTTGTTCTATCCTATGACTGTTGTCGCTTCATCGGTTTTTTGATGTGTCTGATTCCCTCATCAAGGTAAAATTGTGACCAACGATGAGTTATATTACTGCACCCTCGATGCTCACACTCAAACAACCAATAATATTCCTTTTCTAGGAGACTTAAAATTTACTTATGAAAGTGTTGGGGTAGGTCTCTTGAAATATTCTTCGCTCATGGGTACCCTCCCTACACCTCTTCCTCCAACCACACAACACATTGCAATGATTAATATGATTTCAACTATGGCACATCAATCCTTCAGATCATTTGATCCCTGGATTGTACCTATTCCCTTATAGGTGACACTATGCCACTTAGTCCTACATAGGCCGAATACCATGCCATTCATTCTACCTCTCCTTCACTGGATGCCCAACATCTGTTGGCATCTACTAAATATTCGTTGCTATCCTGGTTAGATACCCTATCCTCTACTTTCAATTAAATCCTACATATTTTTCCATCAGATGAATCTATTATGGAAATTCTTAGTATCGAGGAGGCACCATGGGATGACAACCACCATCATTCATCCTTGATTCCCAGTTTGGATGACATAGAGAAATATATTTCCTCTATCTTTCCTACCAATATCATTGAATCTCCCCAATCCCTGATACTCACTGAGGATACCATCTTTGAGGGGAATTTGGGAAATATCTCTCACACGATTACTGTCGACATATCCATAAAAGAAGGTATTGTGGAAAATATACAAAAAGGTGCCAATTGTTCAGCTAAAAAAATTGAAACTTATACCACCTTGTTTAAATAATTTCACAACATCTTCGCCCAGAGCTATGAAGAAATTCCAGGGATCGATCCTTCGATCATTGTGCATGAAATGAAAACTTACCCAGGAGTCAAACCTGTGAGACAAAAAATTCACCCAGTTCATTCAAAAAAAACTGCGACAATCAAGGCTGAAGTTCAAAAATGATTAAAATATGGTTTTATTTATTTCATCCCTCTGACCAAATGGGTTTCCAACATCATTTTGGTCGCCAATAAACAAGGGACAATTCGTGTTTGTGTCGATTATTGAAATATTAATAAGGATTTTCTAAAGGAAAATTACCCTACACCCTTTATCGTTCAAATTATCGAGAATTACACCGGAAGCGTCATTTTCTCTTTTATGGATGGATTTTATAGGTATAACCAGATCGACATTTTACCGACTGATCAACAAAAAAACTCCTTCATCTACCCTTGGGGGAATTTCGCCTATCGGAAATTACCTTTTGGCCTTAAAAATGCTTGAGCCACTTTTCAACGGGATATGTCGTATGCGTTCCACGACATAATACATATTGTTGAACCTTATCTCAATGCCTTTCCAACTCACTTGACTCATCGATGAGACCATATTGGTCACCTACGATCTATATTTCTTCGATACAGGTTTTACAACATACGTTTGAACCCCCATAAATTCATTTTCGTTGTTGAATTAGAGAGACTACCCAGCTTCATAGTTTCCAAATATGGGATTACGGTGGATCCCTTAAAATTTGAATCCCCTCTTGCTTTACCCCCTCCCAACAACCTTACCCAATTGCAAAGTCCGCAATGGAAGGAAAAATGTCTTCGTTGTTTTATATGGAATTATGCCGAAATCACTAAACGATTCATGAGATTGTTGTAGAGATATGCTCCTTTCATCTAGAATGCAACTGCTCAATGCTCATTTGATGATCTCAAGAATGCTTTAATGAACACACTGCTTTTGCATCCACCCAATTATGTGAAAGATTACATCCTTTATTTAGCTGCCTCAGTTTCCATTATTTATATGGTGTTAGTACAAGAGGATGATGATGGCACCAAACATGTGATCTAGTATTTGAGTAAGAGTCTATCAGGTCCTGAACTCCAATATTCACATGCCAAAAAGTTGGCTTTGGCAATAGTTATTTCCATCCAAATATTTTGCCACTATATTATTATATGCACTACCACAGTCATTGCAGACTTGAGCCCCATGCACCACATCTTGACTCGTCAAGTACTCAGGGGGAAATACTTGAAATGGATCATCATTCTCCAAGAATTCGATCTCAAGCTTGCCAAATCCAAAGCTAAAAAATCATTGGTTTTTATATAATTAATTTGTGATCTTCCCCATAGTGATGATAATACTGATCCCAATGATTCTCTTCTCAATGAATCCATGTTCCTCATTAGTACATATGATCTATGGTATGGATATATTATTATGTATCTCCAGATCCAATTCTTTCAGCCCAACATTTCACATGATGAATGACATCACATTAGACATCATTCAAAGCACTACCTTATCATTGGAGAAACCTTGTACCGTCATGGAATTGATACTATTTTACGATGTTTCTTGTTGGCCCTTGACCAAGTTTTGTTGATATCTGGTCAATTTTGACCTATTTTTGGACTTTGACAGCCTGTCGAAGGAGGAGTGCAAGATGAAGCAGAGATCGTGGGATCTTGGTCGCTTTTTGGGTCCTTTTGGGTTTTTGGTATTATGTAATGGGATTGGGATGTCGGCCCATTGGTTTACCCATGTTTAGGCCTATTTTGTAATATATAAATAGATGTATAGGAAATGTAAAAGAGAGAAGAGAATGAAGGCATCTATGTGATGTTAGTATGCAAGAAGGCTAAGTGACAAGAGTTGGATCTGTGTGATCAGGAATTGTAAGACTTTGTGCATACTATGTGAGACTTGCAGAGTTAAGTGAAAGTCATTGTAGCAATATTGTGGAAGTCTTAGTGCTGCAATGAAAGGAAGAAGGATCTAGCGAGTTGTGTAGATATTTTTTCATGTGTGGAATAATGTTTTTGAGGCTCTGTGCTTGTAACCGATTGACTGAAGACAATAAAGAAGAAGAGTTGGTGGATGTAGCCCCAGGGTGGGGGTGAACCATGTAAACATTGTGTTGTTATGCTTTGTTCTTGTATTAATGTGTTTATGACTCTCTTGCTAAGTGATTTGATGGAGATAGATAAATTTGTTCATGCTTTGTGCTAATGATGTGTAATAATGTTAGATCTGACTTCTATGAATGTGCTTAGTTCTTGCTTCTACTAGATATGTTCCATTTGTTTGTGCTAAGTACTTAACTATCTTAGATCAGTGTGAATAATGTGAATCTTTGTTTTATCAGTGGAGTAGGTATCGATTGCCTATTGAGGATCTGACGGTGCTAAGTGTTATAATAAGTATCATAATCAGAGATTTGTGTCCCAGCTAAGGTTGTAGACACCTGAGTTTCGCAACCACCCTTGCCTCTACCTCGGGTGAGACTTCATATGCTTCGTAGGTGTTGCCGAAAGGGTCAGTAGTTAGGGTTTTGTTGGTGCACTATTGTAGCATTGAACCCTGGGTCTGCCCCTGTCCCAACAAATGGTTCCAATGCTGGGACTGAAACTGTGATTGTTGGGAACTGAGAAAGAAGAATTTTTGTGCAAATATTCATCCTAAAGTTGTGAAATATTTGTGCATAGATCTGTCACTCTAGTGCACAGTATTCTACTTGATTTATAAAGCTCTGTGCTAAAAGAAAGAAGCTCGATCTAAAGAAAAGAAGTCGGATCTAAAGGAGAGAAGCAAGATCTGAAAGATTTGTGCTCTAAGAAAGGTAAAAGTGAGAATTTATGATTAAAAGAGGTAAGATCTGCAAGCTCTATCCTCTGATAAAGGTAAGAATAGTGAAAATTTTTAGATCTGGAAGCTTTGTGCTCTGTAGAATTAAGATAAGTGGAAATTTTTGTTTATAGAGTATGGATCTAGGTATGTTTAATAGAGTTTGTCCTAGTTTGAAAACTAGGGTATTGATAGATGAAGGAATATTTGATATTAATAGTTCTGACAAGAATAGTGAGAGATATGTTATACCTATGAATAGAAAGAATGTTTGGACTAACAAGTGGATGCAGGATCCTAAGAAGAATTTTTTGCAGGTTAGCTCCTATGATCCTAGAGCACAGTATCAGAAAGGATGGGGATCATTTAAAAGAAAGAGAGGATTAACCCTCTATTACAGTTGCAGAAGATGAGGACATCTTGCTAAGGAATGCCCTGGAAGAAGACCTCGCTGTGTTTGTTGCAAAGCTATGGACCATGAAGTGTTGGACTGCCTTAGAATGATTTCTAAGATTGAGGGAATGAATATGAACCAGGAAAACCCTAAGGTAGATCTAGAAATGGCAGAATCTTAGAAAGAATCAAAGAAGGTATTGTTACAGATGAAAGAAACCTTGAATGACCATCGACATATCAGCTTATTGGGGATATTCAAAGAAAAAGAATGCATCGAAGAAAGAATATGAGACTTCAACATTGACTATGTTCTGGATGAGGAAACACAGGTGAACATCATGACAGAGAGAACTTGGGAAGCTATAGGGAAGCCTGCTATGATTCCTTCATTAGGAGGAATATGATTATTCAAAGGAAAATTAGTAAACCTATGTGGGAAGCTCGCTCATATACCTATGCACATTAATGGAACTTCGATAGAAAAAGATTTTTAGATTATTAAATTTATTGAAGACAATGCCTCGTTTACCATGTTCCTACCAAGCCCTTGGATTGAAAGAGACCATGCTAGAAGGAAAGAAGAAGAAGCAATGTTAGAACAACAGAAGCAAGAATTAAAAGAATTCATGACTAGAAGGATCTCACATTTGATTGCAGAATAGGAGAACAAATCGAAGCTATTTAACACCAGAGACCCTGATGTCAAAGTTGAAAGAAACCTATACGACCAAAAGAAGACTAAGGTACTTATCCCAGATAAAGAAAAAGTATTACCCTCAAATCCTAGGAAAGAATCTCAACAGTGTGCAGTGACTATGTCAAACGAAGATAAGAATCAAAATGGAAAAAGGCATACTGAGATGAAGCTCACTGGAAAAAAGGATAAAAATATAATTAAGAAGAGGGATAAGATTGAAAATTTATAGAAGGTTCCAGAGGGAACCTCACAGAAGGAAAATTTGCAAAATTGGAGCTTCGTCGGGATATCAGAACATCAACACATGGCACTTCGCCATGGCGAAGTAATATAGCCGTTGGGGACATTATAACCATTCGATCGATGCTCTGAATGAGAAGAAAGGAAATTATGGTTCGTTATCAGACCATTGGACCATGCCATAATGGATAGAACCAAGTTAATGAAGACCTCATACCCATTGTAAGTGACCCGTTGTCGAGTTACCTATTTATCCCACTGCGCCATGCACCGAGAACACTTTTTCCAATTGAGAATTTGAGCCCACAAACTAAGTCGAGTTTACACCATGATCATCATGCTTCTTCTCTCTCTCTTGTTACTGTGTTTAAGCTACCTCCCCCGAACCTGATATTGTTAACCCCGAGCGTGTATGTCGAATGAGTTAAGCGTTGTAGAAAGAGTTGTTGAGGAAGTTTTGATCGACTTGATGACTGAAAGAGTCATATTGATATCTATAGGTATAAAAGCATCATCCATGAGAGGACTCCCAGCTTCTCCATCCATAGCTCGAGCAGGACCATCGTGGCCATCAGATGAGAAGAAAACTAAGCACAGGGATGATCTTGCAAATGCTAAGTTGATTTCGAGCATATTACCTACCTATATACCACCATTGAGTGGTGTTTTAAACTATGACAACATACCTAGAGATTTTAAGTACGCCTTGGTCACTGTGTACGTCTCGAAGGGGATACATGCAGTTCATGCAGACCAAGATAAGATTGCAGAGTTGAAGTTTAGCGACTTCAACCTCGATGATAGGAATTTCTACAGCGTGCTTGCCCTGCATAAGTACCTGACTAGAACATAGGAAAAGAATTCAAAGATCGTCCATCAGTCATGGACCCATAACCTCTCCCAGTCCACCCTTCTGAACGTTATGAATATTTCGCACTTTGGATGACACCAGGAAGTGAATGAATGTGTCAAATTATTGTTGTCTTGTTACCATGGAGGTTATCTATGGTTAAATCATCACATAACAGTGGATCCAACGTTGATAAATTGGATCACCAGGCTTAGTATGCAAGGACCTGACCCACAGGATTTCTATCCTGGAAAATCCATGGATCATGCTCTCGCTCAAAGGATCAAGGACACTTATGGTGATGTCGAGAAAGGAATGTGAGGCTACAAGGTAGCTTCTATCTAGAGTGGCACAGTGCACCTCACTTGTCATATGATTGCAGGGAAGTCAGTATGCAAGAATTGACCCACCCAAGTCACTGGATTTGTAGTCAACCTCACAGGGAAGTGCGCGGAGGGCCTACAAATGAATTGGGTGCAATACTTGGTGAACCAATTAGAACTTGACTACAGATAAGCCCAAGATCAAGGGTACGAATTTAACTTCAGTTGGCTATTGATCCTGATCACTTTCATCGCCTGGGAGATGCCGAAAGGTGTGACCTTCCCGAACATTGAGCCATTTGAACCATTGGTCATGAAGTTTAGTACATTATGGTACTCAAGTGACATGAATAAGAAATGGTAGTCAAATTTTGTGTTCCATACATACTACAACTAGTTGAAGCTATCCATACAGTCTGAGCCTCACATAACTCTAAATACTTTACATAGGTTCAGGCATTTGATGAAGTTCAGAACAAACCACCATTTCATTTATATCACAATGCGATCCAATGAGAAAAAGCAACAACTTCAGTCCTACTACAAGATAACAGAGTAGGACTTGGAGGAGGTCACCAAGGAGTGGTTGGTGGACCTCCTCATTCCAGCAAACCCTGTAGAGATATCTAATATAGAAAGTCCAGAAACTATGCAGGATACACCCGAGCCCAGCAAGACAAAGAAGACCAAAGAGGTCCATGATTTAGACAATGCATCTGTGAAGACCGATTCCATCTCACCCGAGCAAGGAGGTGATGATGTAGAGTTGAATGACACAGAGGTTGAGCAACAACAAGGTGACGAGATTGATCCCTGAAAAAGAGAAAAGGTACACCTCTGAAACCTTCCTCTCATAAGAAATCAAAGGAAACTATGACGAAGATGAAGACCATCCTCAGATATGATGACTTCGACTTCCTTGTAGCAACCCTAAATGATGCTTCGCTAGAGATAGCAGAGAAGCAAGAAGAAAAGAAGAGGAATTGTATGATCGAATCACGACTAAACTCTGAGGAGTACAACAATCCCTACAATCCATCTACACAGTCTTCACTACGTTGGGAGAGCCAGAAGTGGGATATGAGCCAACTCAACTCCACCGAATAGTTGATACAGTCAAAGCTCATCTTCAATGAGCGCAAGAGGAAATAGTGCAAGCCACCCAGGCTTTGGTACAAGTACAGGGAGTACTTGTAGAACAACGTCGAGCTGCCAAATAGGAAAAGAGAGCTCTCCAAACCAAGTTTGATGAAGAAAAGTCACAGTTGTAGAAAGCCAAGGAATAGTTGCTCGTTGAACAACTCGAAGTGAAGGAAACGGTCAATATAACACTTTTATCTGCGACTTTCATATAATTAAAGGTAGAGGATCAAGTCACGAAGAAAGTAGCGCAACTTGAAGAAGTGATCTAGCAGCGCATAACAGATTTAGAGCTACACACTGTACCAGATACTCCACAGGATGTAAGAGACCAACGAGAAGCCATTGCCCATAGAGCAGTTGACAGACTAAAGGCCCTTACCTTAGAATGCAATCAATTCGCTGATCGCAATGCCCAGACATATGAGAAACTTACCAAGAACCCAGAGTTGAAGGCATTGGAGTTGCAGCTCTAGGAAGCGAAGAAGCACGCAGAAAGACTACAGGCGCAGCTGAAGTCTTTGTCAGCTATGGAGAAAATGAAGAGATCTCAAGAGCAACAAACCGCCCAACAACAAATCCATAATATTCATAGCAGAGTTATGGAGATAACTCAAAAACTCCAACCGGTGTAAGATAAGGCCTATCAGTTGTTTACAGAGGTGGAAGACTAGGGAGCAGAACTGGAGCAGGTTAGCACTGTGACAGAACAATGCCTGGAAGGACCTGTGAATGATTCAATCATTCAAGAATTTGCTGAAAAAGAGCATGTAGCACAACAGCAAGTTGAAGTAGTTCAAGCTAAGATCAAAGCATTCGAAGCATAATTTCCTACATCAGAGTGACTCGGGATGAGTCACAGGTCACTGTTGGGGGCCTGTTGGCTCTTGACCAGGTTTTGTTGATATCTGGTCAAGTTTGACCTATTTTTGGACCTTGACAACCTGTTGAAGGAGGAGCGCAAGACGAAGCAAATATCATGGGATCTCGGCCCCTTTTTGGGTCTTTTTTGGGATTATGTAACGAGATTGGGATGTTGGCCCATGGGTTTACCCATGTTTAGGACTATTTTATAATATATAAATAGATGTATATGCAATGTAAAAGAGAGAAGAGAATGAAGGCATCTATGTGATGTTAGTATGCAAGAAGGCTAGGTTCCAAGAGTTGGATCTGTGTGATCATGAATTGCAAGGATTTGTGCATACTGTGTGAGACTTGGAGAGTTAAGTGCAAGTCATTGTAGAAATATTTTGTAAGGCTTAGTGTTGGAAGGCAAGGAAGAAGGATTTATCCCACTGCGCAGATCTTCTGTCCTATGTGGAATAACGTTTTTGAGGCTTTGTTCTTGTAATCGATTGACTACAGACAATAAAGAAGAAGAGTTGGTGGGCATAGCCCCAGGGTGGGGGTGAACCATGTAAACACTGTTTTTTTATGCTTTGTTCTTGTCTTAATGTGTTTATGACTCTCTTGCTAAGTTCTTTGATAGAGATAGATAAATTTGTTCATGCTTTGTGCTAATGATGTGTAAGAATGTTAGATCTAACTTCTATGAATGTTCTTAGTGCTTGATTCTGCTAGATCTGATCCATCTGTTTGTGATAAGTACTTACCTACCTTAGATCAATGTGAATGCTGTGAAGCTCTCTTTTATCAGAAAAGTAGATATTGATTGCATATTGAGGATCCGACGGTGCTAAGTGCTACATTAAGTATCATAATCAAATATCTGTGTCCCAGCTAAGGTTGCAGACACCTGAGTCTCACAAGCACCCCTGCCTCTACCTCAAGTGAGACTTCATTTGCTTCATAGGTTTTTCCTAAAGGTTCGATAGTTAGGGTTTTGTCGGTGCATTGTTGTAGCGTTGAACCCTGGGTCTACCCCTGTGCCAACATTTCTTAACCCATGAAGAGGATGAACAAGTTTTAAATGACTGTCACATTGGAGCTTATGGAACTCATCTTTTTGGGATGGCTACAACCCAAAAAAATTTACATGTCGGTTATTTTTGGCCTACCATATTCAAAGATTTCATTGAGGCCATTAAAACACCTTGTTAGATCTTTTAGAAGAAAGCATGTACCCACCCAACTCCGCTTCATCCCATTGTCGTTGTTGGCCCCTTTTCAAAATGGGGTATTGATTTCATGCAATGTAAACCTACCTTAGCTGAGGGGCACAGTTATATTATCATTGTCATCGATTATTTTACTAAATGGGCTGAGGTTATGCCTGCATTCCTTAACAATGGTAGAACTGCAACACTTTTTATGTTCAATCACATCATCGCTTGATTTGGTGTCCCACAAGCTATTGTCATTGATCATGGATCCCATTTCAAGAACCAGATGATGGGTGAATTGCACACCATGTAAGGTTTTCTCCATGAAAATTTATCCCCTTACTACCCTCAGGAAAATGGACAAGTTGAAGCCATAAAAAAAGTCCTGAAAACCATGTTTCAATGCATGGTGGGAGTGAACAAAACCTCTTGGAATTTGCAGCTCTTATCTGCATTGTGGGCTTATCGAACTTCAGTTAAAGCTACCACTTTATTTACACCTTTTCATTTGGTATACGTGATAGAAGCAGTATTACCGATTGAATGTGATATTGCCTCTTTGAAACTAACTGTAGAACTCCTAGCCCATACCTTTGTAAAGGAAGAATGGTTTTTGTATCTAATAAAGATGGATGAAACCTGTCGTGATGCTTCTCTAATCAAAGAGACATATAAAAAACACATCAAAAATCAATATGACAAGTCTATCCAACCTTGCTCTTTCATAAAAGGAGATTTGGTCCCAGTCTATGATCAATATCATGACAAACTTGGGGCAAAAAAGTTGGAACCCATGTGGCATGGGCCATACATCATAAAATGTGTGTTACATAGAGGTGCCTATGAGTTAGTGGATTACGATGGGTTATCTCTCAGTGATCCCTAAAATGGGATTTACCTAAAGAATTACTATGCATAGAATATCTCACATCTGTGCTTTATACATTATTGTACTATATGATTTTGATATGGTGTGCCTTTACTTTTGCATGCATGAGTTTTTCCCCAGTTGCTTATATTTTTATTTGTAATTGAATGTGCAGATGACATCATCCTTTCCCATCTATTTTGGGTTTACCTATGGCTCTAGTCGACATACCCAGAATATTTCTTTTGCAGCTTGGTTCATTTACCACTCTGGCGAGTTAGTGAGTTCAGGAGGAATTTTCCTCGGATCCACGACCAATAACATTGCAGAATATCATGCCATCATCATACTTTCAATCGAATCCTATTCTCTAGGTACATCTCAATTGGTTATCAACCTTTATACTCAAATCGTGGTCCATCAACTAAACCGTGGGTACGCCATTCATAATCAAGTTTTTCTATATCTCCATCTAAGGGTTCTTCATCTCGAAAGATATTTTGAATTTATAGAATATAGACATATATTGAGATAACTCAACATGATTATGGATTTGTTACAAAATTATATGGTATATTGGTATATTGTGCATAGATAAACATTTAGGACATAAAGCATATAAATAAAAACATTATATAAAACAAAAAATACAATATAAGTTGCCACCGCAAAAATTGTTTATATATAATCTTGATAGTGAAAGTTTTTTCAAAATACATCATCCAAAAATCACATAGTAGGGAAAAACATGGGTCATTTATGCCCATATAAGCATCATAAAAGACTAAAAGTGTCTAGAGGCTCTACTCGTCTCCCTGCACCACATTGTGCTCATGATAACACACAACTTCTCTCGCCACTCATCCTAGCAAATGAATAATACCTTCAAGTACCCCAACTGTATGTCTCTGAAGGTGTAGGGGTACATCTTGCATCCTCATGGAAGGAACACCCATGGTAAAACCACGAAGGTTCCTCTCTACCTCTTGGATTCCTCCTACTCCGACGTCAATTTTTATTGCTTCATGAGCATCTCCATGATGTTCTAGTGTTAGAATATTTGTCAGGTGTGATGCGCCTCTGTCTGCATGATGAAAACAAAATTACTTAGATATTGATGGGTGTTCTATATGCACTAAAAACCTTTAATTAAATTGTCAAACCAATGTAAGTAAACTTAGAGTTATAGCACTATATGTGACAAGGAAGAAAAGATAGAGGTAGTACAGTCTAACCAAGGAAATGGTCTATATGAGGGATAATCTACTTAAGCAAAGACTATCAATGAGAAAACCCTATCAAGGAACTTAAACTATTTACCCTAAGTAACTTTTAAGCAATGGATCAATGGATTGTCCTAAAGAAGCAAATGAAAACCCTAAAATGAACAAGTTAACTTAATCAATATAATGAGAAAAATAAATTTATTTATCTAATCTATTCAAAGTAATGAACAATAGCAGCAATAAACTAGTCTAATCAATCTATTTCAAATTAATGAGCAACAACAAGTAAACAAACAAGCAAGCAAGCAACTACCCTATTAAAACTTATGCAGTAAGTAAACTAATCAAACTATTAAGCAAGGGAACTCTATTCTTAAGATAAAACTCATAATTACTTCTAATCTACAAAGGGAAATCTTAACCTGTTGAATTAAAAACATCATAATGAAATTCAAAGATTAACCAACAATTACTCTTAATCTACAATAACAAGAAACTTCAAATATAATGATGATGATTATGTCTTCGGTGTCTTATGACATCACGATGGCATCTAACAATTAGTGATAGCTCAAGAGGAATAATTTCAATATTAACTTCTATGGAGAAATGAAAGGTATGAATCAAGCAATCTAACGAGATCTTAGTCATCATAGAAGAAATATCAACTATCTTGGAAATCCATGTGATCTCTCAATTTATGCATTAATCATCAACGATAAGAAAACTTTATTCTATTTAATTCAAATGCACTCTTATGCTAATGTAAGAAAATTCATACCATTAGAGACTTATAACTAAAAACTTAACTCAAACTCAAACTTTGAATTGAAATTGCAATCTAGATCTAGAATGGAAATTTCGTAACATGAACTAAACTAATCCTATTATTGACAATTGAAATTACAAATTAAAAATGATTATAAAATCATAATTTAAATTCTACTTTGACTTCAACATACTATAATGAAATTGATAAGAAAACTATATAAGCAAACTAGATAAGAAAACTAAGAATCAAAATCAAAGCTAGCAATTATTCATCCATCGAAACCTTGCCAAACAAAACTATGTACTCTGTATTAACCCAATTCTTTGTTTTAACTTAATACTATGTTTTAACTTTTCTATTTCAACTTGCAGAAATTCAAACTAGCATTTAAGAACACAACAAAGTTAGTAGCTAAGCTTGCAAGCTATTTTGCTAATAATTTAAAAAGACACAACATATTAACAACTATCCTTTACAAGCAACCTGCAAAAAGAAAATTGAAAGAATTAAATTATGAACAACAAATACACAACATGTAAAATGATAAAAACACATATGACAGGAAAATGAAAGAAATGGCAATTGCACAACTCAAATACACAAGATAACTATCTAACTATTCACCCATACCGCTGGTCCCCCCCTAGCAGGTCATGGCTACTTCTCAACAGCAAATCACGAGCTAAATCAACACACTTCTGGCATTTAAATTAAAAACACAATTTTGCACAAGTCTGTGGAAATGTCT
The DNA here is from genome assembly GCA_032191745.1 of Picea mariana. Taxonomy (NCBI): domain Eukaryota; kingdom Viridiplantae; phylum Streptophyta; class Pinopsida; order Pinales; family Pinaceae; genus Picea; species Picea mariana. Next base: position 190,125 of record JASDQU010099922.1, read on the forward strand.
TGAATTACACAACAAAAATCATTCTAGCAATTACTGACAAGTCTTAACAATCCTTCACTACTTGTATGACCACTACTGTGATATTTATACAGTTACAATTCGAGAGGTCGACCACTGGAAGGGTCGACCTCCTCTAAAAACAAAAAATTCCATTAAATGATTTATAACTTCCCGTGGCTTCTAGAAACCAAACGAACCACTCAATGCTCAACATAAGAGATTAATCCAAGATGTCAAGGGATTAGTAGCTCGAGGCCACAAGGGTGAACAAAACCCATGTCATCGATTCACCCAGAACAGGCCGCCGATATAACAACCGTTAACTCGCCCATGATTTTAGTGTTTGATGGAGTGTCAGACATAGTGCAACATGGAGTACCGAACGAGCTACTAGATGGAAAACCGCCATGTGATTTTTCCCTGTGACACACATACCGCACATTAGTTTCTTGTAATCATTAAATCAAGATGAGCTAAACTCAAAATCATCATAAAACATCAATTACAAGTACCTGGAATAAGCTATGATGATTTTCTATGAAATCCTTCAAAACTTATTCTAAATGGTTATTAATACATATACAATAATGGTCAAAAGGATTCAATCAACATCATTAAACAACCAAATCTCGAGCCCAAAAAATCCCTCGTCATACAAAACAAAACATATAAAAAAAAATATTTTTACAAGGTTATGATCTTTCGTACCCGATGCATCCCACTTTGTACCCTCGAGAAGCACTAAATCTACACTACCCCTAAATTCCACCCCAACATATAGAAAATCCTCAATCACCACAAGTTGCCTCCTCCACCATGGAAAGAAGTCAACAGTAAATCAAAAGATCGAGAGTTCATTTCCCAACCTAAGGGAAAGGCTCATCCACCGCTCCATATGGGGATTAGTTGCGGGGCATGCTATTAATGCAACATGTGGTTTCATCTGTGGAACTTTCTCAAATAAAAATGAAACTAAGAAGGATCCATACCCAAACTGTTTTTCCCTACTCGTTCGACATTTGTAGATCTTCTCCTTTTGTTCCTTAAAAACCCTGCACTCCAGTCAAAGAGCCTAGGTTCCAAGCACTGAATAGCATAGGATATCTGGGACTTGGGAGAAATGTGGGTGCTAGTACTCCCTGCAAATTTTGTGATAAAAAAGAGAATGGATTGAAGAGATAAATCCATCGCTTATTTTATGACAATCCTCCCTCCTACCAAGCATGAACCTGGTATGTAGTACTCGAAAACCTATGCCTCTGTCATCCGTGGAGTGGACCGATGTCCAAACAAAAGAATAGGTGTTCCTCTCCTTGAGAGCCTCGTCAAGAAATACACGTCATCTATGTCAATATCAAGCATGTGTGGTCCTATCTAGAATGATTTCTTGTCAATATCCAATAACCTGATCAAATACTCGAGTAAAATAACTTCTTTCCTCATATTTCAGAGCTTGAAGTACTTTAGTAAGCCACAGTTTCGTAAGGCTTCCCTCACTTGAGGAATTGTAAGACAATAGTGTCATCAAATTCATGCTCGCAATATTTCCATTCAATCATGATTAGTTATGTGCAAACCTACAAATTCATGAATTAATCATCATTAGCTAAATTTTCAAGGAAAAGAATTTCCTTTTTTCCATCCTAAAAATAAAAATAATTTTTTTTGCACCTAACGCTCCTTAGAAGGAAAGAACAGAGTGCTAACGCTCCCCAAACACACATACTAGGGCATTGAAATCTTGATCGACACTCCCCTCGATTATTTGAGGGAGCATGGATCTTGTTTGACACTTTAAAGCTTCCCAAGGATCCCAAACTCATAAATTAAAGGCTGAAATTCAATAAAAAAACATGTAAATGAATGAGAAAGATCTGAGAACCAACCTGATCCAGACAAAATCACAAACGGTCACCTACAACACTTGCAATCAATTGTTGGTTGTGGAGCCTGATTATCTTCCTAGCTCAAAGGTCTTGTGTTTTTCCATCATGTTTATATCCCATGAAGACTTTACACCCCAGAAGTATGTACACTATTCCATGTGGGGGAGTGTAGAGGGGGGGTACCCCCTCTGCGGGGTCTAGGACCATTCATTATAAGGTCACATATCTAATGGTTGAAATTATGTTAGGTTTTTTTTCCCTAGAAGGCAACCCTCTTTTATGAGGGAAATGTATTGCGGTTATGTATGATGGCGAGTATTGTATTCTGAGAGAGGAGACTGTGAGAGAAAGAAGAGGAAGTTACAGCGGGTTTTGTTGTAGGTTGTATCCCTTCATTTGTTGGATAATAATAAAGGAAGGACCTGGCAATTTCTCTGGTGGATGTAGCCCACACTGGGTGAACCATGTAAATCTGTCTCTCTCTTGTATTGTGTATCTTCTGTGTTTTTTTTCCGCATTTGTTTTATTTTATTGCTCCGTGGTCCTGTTTTTCTAACATCAACACCCAAAAATCACTCCAAAATCAAGAAAAAACTCAAAATAAAAAGGAGAATAGTAAAACAAAAGGTGAGAATGACTTTTTTCCCTAATTGATTTTTGATATATCCAAGTTTAGTCATTTTCACCCCCTTTTCCACACTTTATAAAGTTTATTTTTGAGTTTTTGTCATTTTTAAAGAAGTTGCTAACATTTTTTTCCTAGAACAACTTGATTATGCAGGAATTTATGAAGCATATATTCTTTGATGACCTTGTGACTCTATTGAGAAAACTTCATCATACTTCGTGCTCATTAAAACAGGAAGAGACTTTTGTTGGGCGGTAGGTTATCTCTTTTTTGGTCCCAACAGACTAACTACGAAAAAGGAACACTCTAGTCAATCTCGACTAGAGAAGTTCTACATCATATTGTTTTATACTTATTTGGACCTCAGAGACTAAAATCACGTAAAAGGACAACCCCAAAGTCTTCTTTAAGTTATTTTCAAACTCCCTAAACATGAAAATCAATCGAGTTTTCATTCTATGGACTCGCAAAATTACACACTGAAGGGACCATCTAGGGACAAACCCTTACTTCTTCCAGTTCATTAAATAAAGGAAGAGGAACTTACCAAAGTGATTTATAACAAGCATGTGTTATCCTTCACGAGCTCATTAAATAAAAAATATGTACTCATCTATTTGGATTGGGGGGGAATTGAAGGAAGTGGGTCAAGTTTCTTGAAAACTTTTCAAGAAGCTCTTTTAGTTGCCCTTGAACACAAAACTTGTTTAAACCTCATGACTGAACCTATACTATGAGTCTTTCTACTCCTTTGACCCATCCAAAGAATGCCTTGGCACTCGCTGCATTATGTGTTGGTTTTCTCTATGTTTATGCTATCAACTCTTACATCGTGCCTCAGTGTTAAAGGGAATTTTTCACCTAAAAAAGTCAACCATCCACGAAGTTACCAGTTTCCATACCTGTTCCAGTCAATTTTGATCTACTATACCTTATCACCTTCCTGTGACAAGTTTCATGTCGACTGATGGGGGATACATCAATTCTCTCCTTCGACGAGTCTTTTCCTGTTGACTTCAACAAATTATCCAAGAAATAGACTTAGGAAGACATCAGTAACTTAGAACCTACATGCCTCAATGGCATACATCCTCGCATTTAGAAGTTTGTGTTCATCAATGACCCCTGACCGACTGATTCGACAAACGTTTGACTTCAACTCATTTTTCACATTCGCTGGATTGTACTTTAAAAGTACCTTGAAAATCATCGAAATCAATGGTGATTTTGACCGGTAATTAAGTGATTTCTACCATGTCTGACATCAAATTATCTATTCACATGGATATATTCATACTACATAGGGATTGGGATGAAGACCTTGGGTTGAGCATTCACTTTGTTATCTTCTTTTTCTAGGCTATGAAGGAGATCATTTGAGCATGTTTTTATATATGTTGTCACATAGATCCATATTGTATTGGTATGTGGCCATGTTTTATCATCTCATAGCTCCACTATGTATTTTTTGTGGCTACGATCAGTTCATGTCATAGAGGTATGGATCCACATTGTGTCTCTAGTGGCCATATCCTTAGTCAATATCATCATGGATTCATAGTTTATTTATTGGAGGCCATACTTTGAGTCACTTGTAGTCCAAGCATAGGTATGCCTTCCTCAAGAATGGAACACATATTGACGTTGTTTGATGGTTCTATGCAGCTTCTACTAGGTTCCCCAAGTCCATACCCTTGCTTCGAATAATCTACAAAGTGTTTCAGCCATTATCATTCATCTTCTGACTTCACACTTTTGGGGGAAATATGTTACAAATCAAAATTCCTCACTTCGACAATGTCACATTCTCATTGTTGTAAGTGTCACACTTTTGTCGCAAGTGTCATAAGTGTTGCATTATCTTTCCTTAAGTGTCACATCACAAGAAACACCATGAAAACACTTGATACAACCCATAAAACATGTTAAAAGGGGAAGCCCCATCATCTGATAGTTGGAACAAATGTTTTTATATGGGAATTACTGATCTTGGAAACTTTTGGGAAGATCAATGCTCCCCTGCTCATACATAGGGAGAATTGGCACTCCTTTTACATCTCAGGGGGAGATTTGTAGCGCTTTGTTTCCCATTCTAAGGGAGTGCTAAGTTGGTTGAGGAAATCTTGGAAGAAATACCATTTTCTTCTAAAGACATCTATGAATGGTTCAAATTGGTTTGGATCAAATCTAACTCCTAGGATGCATATAAGGGAGATATCACAACTATTGGAGCCATATCCTCAACTAATTCCAAATATATGCAAGGTAGTTCAGCCTCTCAAAGCCTATAAATGGAGACATTCTCATGGTGAACACGAGGAAAAAATCAGCAAAGCATTGTTATTTTATTTCGAGTAAGGGTTGGACGAGGAGGACTTGGAGAGGCTACTGCAACATCATCTAAAGATTGTAATTTTCTTCTTGAAGTTCTCATCTAATAAACATAGCCTATTTCCTTAAAGTATGTGGTTTCATGTTCTTTTCTATGTTTAATATGAGTTGCATAGATGAATTTTCTTTTCCTAATCCATTAGAGTAGAAGGAAGTCACTTGTTTCTTGTTGTTCATTGCAGGTATTGATTTGCGCCATGAATTAGATCGATATTGAAGGTAGGAGAAGCTAGGAAAAATTTCATAAACAAAGTACATCCTACTTTACCTTCTCCTCTCTTTTTTGATAAGAAAAATGATTTTATAGGAATGGTAGTTTCCAAATTATTGTTTTTGTCTTCGTATAGGGGTTGGTAATACAAGGGAAAGTTCATCCATCTGCAAGGGAATATTTTTATAACATTGGTGAGTGTATAAATCTATTGTCACAAGGAGCTCTTTCAATGAACCTCCTCCAACATAAGAGTCAACCTGAGTTTGCATTGGGGAAAGTGGAATGATATCCATCTTTTCTTGTTTTGGTTTGTTTTGGACTACTATGTGTACGAGGGTTTTAGAAGTGCACACAACTCTCTATGAGGTAGCACTTCTTGAGACTTTGAGCTTAGTTTTCCTACCCATACGTGTAGTATCAAACCACAATTGTTCGCTCGATCATAAATTATGAAGTGGTAACCATAGTTTCCTTTCCTAGGTATCTACATAGGTGATTGCGGGTGGGAAGTTCCTATGGTACCTTTGGCAAACATCGAACCCGTGTTCTAGTTCCCTTAGAGGGTTCCCATATTCACAAGGGTACTTGCAGCAATAAGGGTTGTTATGTGTGGGTTACCATAACTGTCTCTCACACCTTCACTAGCTAGGTCTTCAGGATTTGACATCCCCCAAGGGTTGGTTTTCATAAGGCCCCTTTATCCATTGGTTTTCATGTTGATAACTTAGAGTTTATAAGGGCGTGTTGTGTGGTAAAATTTGTGTCTAGTTGGCCATAGATTATTGTTTTTCTCCTTGGATTAAAACACACTTTTTACTATGGTTGACCAACTTATTCACTGGTATCTTATACCCTTTACTCATTCACATGAATAGACCTTCTGGTGATTTGTTCTCATTTTTTATCAACCCTCATATAATGTCGGGCGTGCATGGTTTATTGAGTATGGGAGGACCTATTACTTCATCATCTAGTGTTGTGGGAGGAGTCTCCTTAATCATTCCTTACCATCAATTAGTGGGATCGTTTCTTCCACAACCATGCCTAGTACATCCAATTTTTCCATTTGGGGTATGCCACTAGTTACATCATTTCATTCCATGGATATACCTATCATTAGCACACATATTTCATTGCCGCAAGTACCAACATATGAATTTGTTTCCATAAAGGGGAAAGGAATTGGTTTTACTACCAGAAGTGGATTCCCATCTATCTCTAATACCTTATAGGTAGCTCGATGATACCAAATGATATTTTTCCTTTTGGTTGGATTTTTAACCTTGGGTCTGGTCCCCCCCCCTCATGTTTTTAATAGTGCTAGGGGAAGTTATGGCTCTGGGGGAACCAATGTTCCTAGGGGAAGTTATGGCTCTGGGGGAACTAATGTTCCCAGGGGAAGTTATATGGGGGATTAATGATGGCATTCCCCTTCAACACTCCCTTTGCACCGACTATTGGTCATATGCCAATAAATTATTTCGTGAATACCAACCAAGGGACCCCTTCTCATGGGGACTCTTTTTCTTTTCATTGCTTTGGAAATGTTGGTTCCCCTTTGATGGCCATATTGAATATTCCTTAGTTGTCTATGGGTCTACTAGTTTGGTTGATGTCCACTCTCTATGTTCCAAATGCTCCTAAAAATTATTTTCCAGTGAAATATATTCCTCCTCCTTCTACCTCTTCTAGTTAAAGTCTATATCCTAGTAACCAAAAGTATAAAATGAATAAAAATAGGAAGAATAAGAACAAGTGAAGACAAAGGTGGAATTCACCAGCCATTACAAGTCATGATAGAGACATGTCACTAGTCACTAAAAATCATACTAGAGACGAGAAACCAACCACTACAATTCATGTTGGGGGAAACACACTAGTCACTGCAAGTAATATTCAAGATAAGCAACCATCCACTACAAGTCATGCTATGGAAAAGAAACTAGCCACAACCAGTCATGTTGGGGGCACCGACATTGCTAATAAATATAGATGAGAAATACATAATCCTAAGTTTCCTTATACAATTTTCAAGGGAGATCACCTTACTCTTTTATGTCCTCTAATTCCAAAGATAAAATAGTATGGTCCATGTTTGCAGGCTCTTCTACTCCATAACCACCTTTGGTTTCTTATCAATATACTCAACCATTAGTTGATGAAGTGGTCACACCAATGAAATATTTGATTGATCCCACTCTTCATTTGGAGAGTGATGCATCAACCACACATGTTTTCTTCACTATCATTTTAGAACCTTCTAAACAAGGGGTCATCCCACTCACCTCAAGCATGTTCCATCCCAGTTCTAGGAGTGTTTCCTTTGATTGGAATATTATTATTGAGCCTCACCTTCCTTCTTATACACCATTTCAAATAAAGGTTGAATATTATTCAAAAACCATCCATTGATGTATAGTAAATGAAGGAGCCTCTACAAGCATTTTATCATCATCAACTTGAAAATATATAGGCTCTCCTCAACTAGTTTCACCTCCTATTCTGTTGTTGGATTTTGATAGAAGATCTAGTGAGTCTTTGGGGATTATTCCTTAGTTGTCTATTACAATAGGTGGGAATAATTTTATGGTTGATATGATAGTGGTGAATGGCACATTAGACCGCAATATGATTCTTGGGCATGATTATTTATATGCTATGAATGTTGTGGTGTTTATTCTCTTTTGGGTGATGTATTTACCTCATAATGGAAGATTTTCACTATTAATCATATTGCATATAATAATCACCATCCTTCTTCACCTGTCGACCATGCTACACCATTTTTTGTTCCTAGTGTTCAGGTGGACTCTACCTTACCATGGGTGAATTATGTGGCATCATATCCTAAGTGTTTAGTTTATTTTAGGAAGGAGATTTTATGCTCATGGTATCTTTCTTAGGACATGGTCCTGAAAATTTATTAGGGGATTCAATTGGAATATGTTGAAAATGGTCAGAAACTCCATCCTAATATGGAATAAGATCAAACTAATCCACCCATATGGGTTATTGACTCTCCACATTCACATTATTTCCTTGATTTCGAGTTGCCTTTAGATGAGGAAATCCTGGAAGTCATGGCTTCAATTTATAAGCCAAAGGAAGATGTGAATAATTGACCATCTATTCTTCCTTAGTTGGAACCAATGAGGGTCAATGTTATGAGTTTTGATCTAGGATTGGGGGCACTTTTTGGGGCATCTAGTGAAATGCCATGTCTTGAACTCTCTGTGCCTTAGATATCTTGTTCAGAACTTGTTATTGAATTATATTTTCTCAATTACACCAAATATCAATGTTTCATAAATCATTTGTGTCTTGATGTGAATTCTATTCTATGTTTCATAAAAATTCTATTCTATGTGGCCTGGTCTTGGCATGGTGTGCCACATGATGTCAACAATGGCCCATGAGTTCATTGGTGAGATAGGAATACTTATCCTGAGCCTAGCATTGGGCTCTACTTTGCATAAACCGTTAGGATGCATAGTGCCTTGTACATATGCGTGCGGTGTGAGTTTATTTTTATTTTTGCGTGTGGGTTGATTATATCATGTCCAAAAAATCCAAAAACAATATTTTTTAGATTTTACTACATATTTTAACTTATAGTCTAGTATTTCTGGATGTGTTCTACAAGACTCGATGAAATTTTGTGTGATATTTTAATGGAGACATCCACTAAACTTGAGGTATGTATCTCGAATTGGAATATAGCGATAAGTTTTTCCTTACAACAACATCTTTCATTATTATCTATCCATTATGCCATCACAAAGACTTAGGCTTGATCCTGTCAATTTGAGACACTATCCATTCTATTTTTACACATCATAAGTTGCATGATATTTCATACCCTCCATGGGTGCCCTAGTTAGCATTGTAATTTCAATCTGGTGCCCATGATGCAATTTATTGTAGGCCTGAGAATCATCCTATAGACTCGCCATGAATCAAAATCAATCATCATTCCTCTCTCTTCACCTACATTATAGCCATATCCTAAGAGGGTTCCCGTCATTTTTATGTTACTTTATGGTCACATATGAATTTGCTACTTATGTATTGGTGCATACTGCTAGGATATTGTTTTCTTTGATCTCGCTTACCACCATTGTAGTCAGACTTGAAATTTTGTCATTTGCAATATATTTCCTTTGTTTTCTGAACCTATACGCATGGAGAGAACCACTATTATGACTGGACCTCACTTGCCAATACTAGTCTACATTCATTTTTCCTAGGTCAGTTCCACATGCTTGGAACATAGAAGCACATTGTTAAGACACTCATTCTCTATAGATGATATCACTTTTAACTCTTTTTTGTGCTCGTTAAACCATGAAAAACACACCAAAAAAGTACACTTTAACCTTTTTTCATACTCGTAAAACTATATAAAAAAGAGACTACCGGGAAAACTTTTATCTCTCTTTTGTGCTTGTAAAACCATGAAGGATACACTCAAAGAAAAAAAGAGTGAGAATCTTTTTTTACTATTGATCTGTATTTTAAAAAATGGCCGTCATCATTCGTGTCACCCTTGAACATAGAACATGTATGTGTCATTGTATTACACTTGGGTTATAGCTTTCCCAGGAGTTGTACCATCAGTATGGGTCATATAATCCTTCGATGAGTTACTCTTCCAGTCACCATGGAGATTTCTTCAATGCCTCATGCGTTGCCGCACTATATCAATAGTTGTTTTGAGTCAATGTTTCTAGGTCATTATTATGTCATATTATATGTTCAAAGGAAGTTGAGTCTGAGTCGAACATATTCTATCTTGTTGACCATCCGAGTCGACCATCAATGTATCAATCATACTTGGTGATTCTATCTCTTCACAATACCTCTTAGTGTATGTTTCATTTAAATTTATGGGGGATACATTAAGTCCCCCTTTGATGTATCTCTTCCTATAAAATCTGACACATTATCTAGGAGAGGGATCTAGAAACTAGCAAATACCTTGGAGCTTGTAGTCCTCAATGGAAGACTTCCTTGTAATTGAAAATTGGTTTACCTCAATGAATCCTTCTCAATTGATTTTATGAGTTTTTGACATACGATCCTCTATTCAAACTCTCTATATTGTATGAATTACATTGGGGCTCATTTTCATCATCAATGGGTCCCCTCAGATCTGTTAACGGTATACTTCAATGACTGGTAATCGAAAATTTTCTACCATGCTTGAAAAAAACTCATCTATTCACAGGATGTAGGATCATACCATCAAGGTTGGGACAAAAACCCTGGGTTTGGAGGCACATCACTCATTCATGCTACCCCTACAAAGTTGCAATGGAGTATATCACTAATGTATGAGTACTTCGAACACTATGGGGGCACTCTCATTAGTGATCAATCTCTTCCTAATATATACGGTGACATGGATCCACATTATATTTTCTCATGACTATGATCTCTTAAATGACATGGATCCACCATGTAAGTTTTTGTGGCCATGGTATTTCATTTCATTTCATGGATCCACTGTGTATTGTGTTGGAAAACATGCTTTGTCTCTCTTTCGAGCATGGGTATGTTTACCTTAGGGATGATCTATATATTTTTGGTTGACATCTGATTGTAGGTACTCATTGGTTCCTTTATATTTAGCTCCTTCCTTATGTTACCTCATATTCATGGCTATTTTAATTTTTTTTAGCCATCAGTTCCTCTTCTGACCTCACACATTAGGGGTAATTTGTTATATCTATATTTTCCACCCTAAGGACACATGGAGGACATACTGATGATATCATATTGAGACACAATTGTATCCCTTGGACTTCACATCTTTTGAGGGAGGTTGTGCTTTTGTTACCTAGCAGATTGCGACTGGTCATGGGATGTACCACTTCAGGCATGCAATCAGTCATGAGTTGCAACATTGTAGCCCATGACTGGCCTTTTCACCTTCTAGATTTGATGAGTTCGAGGAGATAAACATCGAGAGTTGTTATCTCACCATGTGGACTAGATAAATCATACTAGACTCATAGTTCTTAATTAGATATAGAGATATAGAATCTTCCTGTAGACTCATCAATCAATCTATATAAAAAAGGAATTTCGAGGGAAAAGGGAGGAAGAATCAAAAGTAAGCTTATGCTATAGGTTTTCAAAGGATTTTCATCCATAGAGTTGGTATTCATATCAAGTCAAACTTTATTGTGTGAGGGATAAGGATGAGATGGACCAAGGGCCAAAGAGAATCCCAATAATGACTCTAGGTAACTCAATGGTTGATGTATAATTTCTTCACTATTTAATATAGATCTACATGGATTTCCCATTTATATGTTGATGTATTCGGTTGCAAGTGATATATATGTTCTTTCCTTGAGTATGTTAGATTATATCTATATTGGATTTGCAATTCCTAATGATTGAAGAGGTTTGGGTTTGGTGACTTTTGTCTCCTTTTGTGCAAGAAGCAGGTTGCGGGAGCTAGAGCTAGAGATAGATCTCTGGAGTTACATCAGCCAACAACAAATGATGACAAACATCAGAAACCAGGTACAACATTATATCTCCTAGCATAAATAGGAATAAGTATAATAGATCTAGGGAAGGATTTGTTGTTTCCTATCCCAAAATCTATTTCAAATCACAGACAGATCTAAGGGAGTGCTCACCTTTGTGTAGGAGAGATTTCTTCGTAACAGGTATGCTAGAAGGGGCCATAATCATGAAGAAGATGTAATTATACATATTTGAATGAACTTTATATGAATACTATTGTAAATACATATGAATGTTGTTGTAATTTTCCATGTAGCCATTGTTATCATTCAATGTATGAGCATACATAAGCTTTATGTGTTGAGATGGTTGAATGTGTTCATGGGTTGTGGAGTAATTTTTGATGGAAATATGTTTCAATTGAAAAAAAAAAATCCTATAAATTACATGTGACAATGTTACTTACAACTTAATAATATGACTCAATATATTACATTTTTTATGTTTTCTTCATCATGGAATTGGGTGTTGGGGATAATATGTTGTTTAAATGGATTCAATCTACATACCTAAAATTTTTGGCATATGTAAAAGGATGACAGTTCATTTTCTCCATGTCACTTGTTTCAAATAACATGAGAAACCCCATTGACCTACAACTCAATTTCATATTAGTGCAATTGTTGCTTTAGTTAAAGGCTTCTATAACTATCTAACATGTTCGAGAGATGGTAAAAGTGTTCCTAATATTGTATTCTTCAAATTATATTGTTTCCTTCTTTGGATTCATTAGCTTGGCATACATCCTTTGTTTGATTAGGAGTAAAATATATTTTCAGAATATGGGTGTTTATTTTCCTTGGTTTTTGAGAAAAAAAATATATTTTCAGAAGTTTTTGAACTTCCGGTAAACAAAGGTATTTTTTTTTATTTTAGAATTTCACTTTATAGTAAAAACAAAACTTGTCATGAATTTTGTTAGATTTCTATTGATTACTTTTTGAAATTGTTTTATTGACATTTGATATCTCATTTTAGTGATTGTTTGACAATATGTTCCTTAAAAATGAAGTCATTGATAATGAGTTATGTTTGTTGAAACCAATTTACTCATTATTAAACTTTTGATTATGAAAAACAAAATATGTTGCAATAATCTAAACATACTCTATTAAAGTATGACTATCGTTTTGAAGACAACGGATGAATATTATAATTACTAAGTTTTTTTCAATTTGACCAATCTGAAAAAGTTCCATATTTTAAACACATTTAGATTGACACCATTTATTTGCCTTAATTTTTATTTAAAAGTAAAATCTAGAAGTACCCTTTTAAATCGGACAATGAATGGTTACATAATATAATTTTTTCATAATTTTTTACTCTGTATTATTGCAGATATTGATTTTTCATTTTATTAAATCATTATGTCATCTAAAAATAATATGTAGACATTTTTTTATAAAACTGACTAAAATTACTAAAAAACAATTAAATTGAATACAAATTGTATCAAAAGAAAGTAGATTCAATTATGAAAATGTTGGTACTAGTTCTGAAACCATAATCACAATATTTTAAGGTATCTGCTCCTCTCCAAGTTGGAGTAAGTTGAAGTGAACACATACTTTTCTAAAAAGTATCATAGTTATAGGTTTTCAGTTGAACTACTAGTCTAGCCAAAAGTTAGTATTTTTGGCTGAAAGTTAGATTTAATAGAAAATTGTTGTTAAATTTAAAATTTGCGTTATATTTTTCAATGGTGCCTTTAGATTTAACTTTCGGCTGAAAAAAAGGTTCGGTGGAAAACTATTTTGGATGAAAAAATCAAGAGTTCGGACGAAAACATATGATTAGTAATTTTCGCGACCCGATTCTCACGAAAGTGTTACCCAAGTTTGCTATTTTACCCTTAGAATTTTTGTTTAGCGTTCCCAAAGTTTCCACAACTAGAAAATACCATTCTTCACATTTCAATAGGTATTTCAAAATTATTGTCAATTGTTTATCCTTTACAAAATAATGTTTTTTTTGTTGACTTTTAGTGATGGTTGACTTGCATGCGCAGGTCTATATATTCATGCATGTATTACATAGGCATGCACATGTGAAGGATAATGGTAAGGATACCACTATAGATTAACCAAATGTGTTTAAGAAGTACCATTTTATGTATTTATGATCATGAGAATGGAACATGTTTTGTTCAACATTCATTTGATTTAATTTTTGAATTGTTCAAAAAAAATGGATAGCATTTACAAAATAATGGATTTGTCATGATGGTTATTTATGGTATTTCAATCAACACACTATTTTTATTGGCTAATTCAAATTCATAAGGATATATGATTTCCACATTCTTGGAGCTTTTTTGAAATGGGGCATGGAAAGGGTAAGCATGCTAGCATTGGAGCCTGTGCAAAGTGAACACTTAGGAGGTACCAAATGAGTCATGTTGCAATCTAGCTAAAACTATTTATCAAAGTAATGGACTAGTGAAAGTTTCATTTAGGCCATGAAGTTCATGGATAGGTGAGGCTAGTGTGTAGGTAAGTGACTATGGTGTGAACAATTGAGGATCAAGTTTGACATACTTTAAAACATGCAATCAGTAGAAAAATTAAATTTGATCTTTATATTGTAAGTTCTTTTGGAATGTTGTGCTCAATGACGTGAATATATATATACCTTGGTATTGTGAAACTATACCTGGCACAAGAGAATTGCGCTCTATTTGAAGTAAATATACGCAGAAATATTTTACATTGAGATGAGAAAGTACACATCTTTTTAAGGATTTTTCATTGATGTAGAAACATGTGCACTTGATCAAGGTGAAAATGATGGATATGTAAAACAATGGAACTATGAACCTCTTAATCCAAAGGGATGACATCAAGTTCCAACATGGTAAAAGACACATGCTAAAGAGGCTATGTTTTTAATGCATCACAAATTATTTTTTGATGTTGTCAAGGAAGGTATATGATCTAATTATTGTGCTCAACTTAGATTATTGGTTTCTTATTTGGCATCTTCAAGGTAATGTTCAAAATTTGAAACAAACAAATGTATATTGACTAAAATTGTGAATTGTGCATGTAAGTGATGTATTTGTTGTCATTGCACCACAAGACAATGAAGAGAATGTGGCATACTATTTGATGTAATAAACACAAATAAAAATCAAGTTGGTGAGATTGGAGCAAGATGAAGATTATACATACTAGATTGGTGACACAATTTATAATGGGTCACATTTTTGAAAAAAGGAAAAAACACAATGATTATATAATATATAGATATTTTTCTCTTGAATATATATTTTTTTCCTATAAAAATATTGTACCTTCTATTTCATAAAATTCAAAGTACAATCATTAGGCATCAAGTGCATTCAAATAGTAATGAAAATCATCAAGATCTCTTTGACTAACATATTACATACAATTTCATAAATAACAACTTCAATTACATCAAGAACTACCGTATAACATAATAGATAATAACAATTAGGAAAAAGTGATTTTCCATTAGATGGCCTGGACTGAAGAGACCGACCCACTCATTTTAGCTAGATAGGTGAGTTCCAGGTTGATGAAAATATGAACTAAGCAGATTTTCGCTCCTACTTTCAACCGTATGTGAAGCTCCGAGTTTAATGTAGGTGGACTCAATGTACCCAAATATTCTATTCGAAACTGCCCATGAGGCTAAGGATTCAGATGTGGGATTCATCATACCCAACTGTCACTTGCAACTCACCGCAAGGCTTGGGTTATATTAGCTTGGACTCAGCAAACTGACCCACTCTTTCAACCAGATAAGTGAGTTTTAGGTTGATGAAGAAAACAGACTAAGAATACCCTTGCTCCTACTTTCAACCATATGAAGCTACAGGTTTAATGCAAGTGGACTCAACATACCCAAATCCTCTATTTGCAACCACCCATGAGGTTGGGGTTTCGATGCAAGATTCAACAGATCTATCATTTTCTTGCAACCCACTGCAAAGCTTGGGTTAGATCAACATTGCTTCAGCCACCACCTACAAGGTGTAGGCTATTTTCAACATCGATCTCCCTACAGATGAAACCCCTAAAACATAGCACCAAAAAGAGAGCATTATGGAACACATGCCTCAACTTCTAATCGACACCATACTCTGAAACCAATGGCCAAGAGATCACCACATGAAAAACACCGAGATAAAAGCTCATATACAACTCATGAAAATCAAACTAAAGAGAGGTGAACTCATGAAATGTTCAATGATTGAATTTGACCATGAATTTATTATGAAAATTTGCATTCCTTAATCCATTGGCCAAATGAGTAGGCTAAAGGTCACTTTTGAGATTGGTGGTTGGTACACTAACTTATTATGCAATGAGTTAATGTCATGTTTAATTCATGGCATTATATGTTAATCATATGTGTGTTTGAAATTTGTTTCTCTCCTTGGTTGTATTTTATTTTACTTTTCGCATTTCGTTATAATATATAATTGAAACCATTTTTCTTTTAAATATATATAATTCATTGTCATATTTAAAATATCTAAATTTAATATTAATTAAGCATTATTCAAATGTGTGTTTGACATAGAAAGCATCAATTTGGTATAGCATCAAAGTGGCCTAGAAGAAGCGAAGTGGACCCATAACCCACAACCCTAAGTTCAAAGCCTAGCTTTAATATATCTAATCATAAAATCCCAATAAAAACTTACATCTTTTCGGACAGAGAATGTGAGTACATTTTTATTATGGTATCTAATGTGACAATTTTATATAATTTAGGAAAAAAAAATCATTAGCAAGATGATCCATAAAGGATAAAAAACCAAAAAGTTATGGGATAATAAGTATCTAAATAAAATCGTAGCTTTTGATATTGATTGAAGTGTTCATAAAAAAAAATTAAATATTGTTTTACAACGAAATGTGTGAAATAAGTAAAATTTCAATAAATGTAAAAATCTAAAACTAAAAAGTTATAAATTAGTTTAGATAACTTTGGGTGTTCAGTTCCTATTTTTGATAGGATATAATTAGATTTTTAAAAAATGTCTTAAAATCCTAATCCCAAATAAATCAAATTATCACATGAAAGTGTAGTGGGCAGATATCCACAAGTCATGAGGTCAAAACCTAGTTATGATACATTTAGCTATTAACACTCGAGCGAAGAGAAATATTCTAGATAAGAGGAAAACAATTAAGTTTATGAGTTGAGTTCATACTTCAAATATGTAATACAAAGCTTAAATTTCATTTTTATTTTATTACAGATATTTGTATATAATTTTTCTTTTTCCATATTAGTTATGATACATTTAGCTATTAGCATTTGAGAGAGGAGAAATATTTTAGATAAGAGGAAAACAATTAAGTTTATGAGTTGAGTTCATACTTCAAATATGTAATACAAAGTTTAAATTTCATTTTTATTTTATTACAGATATTTGTATATAATTCTTCTTTTTCCATATTAATTATGATACATTTATCTATTAGCACTTGAGAGAAGAGAAATATTTTAGATAAGAGGAAAACAATTAAGTTTATGAGTTGAATTTATACTTCAAATATGTAATACAAAGCTTAAATTTCATTTTTATTTTATTACAGATATTTGCATATAATTCTTCTTTTTCCATATAGAATATGAGGAGTTTTCATTGTACACTAAATGACATTTTTAAATCTTGACTTTAAGTTAAATAATTGATATAAAATTATTTCATCGAATTGGCAAGTCAATCCTATGTACAGATTACTTGTCAATTATGATTGACAATCTCATTGAACCTTAGAATATTTCCAGTAGATTAGCAGATCACTTGTCAATTATGATTGACAATCTCATTGAACCCTAGAATATTTCCAGTAGATTAGCATGGCTCACTACAAGTAAAATTATTCAACCGAATTGGTAAACCAATACTATGTACATATCACTTTTCTATTATGGTTGAAAATCTCATAATAGGTAGCTTATATCTGTGTACTAGGAAACTGAGCTAGTAATTTACTTAATATAGATTTGATCGTACTAGGTATTATAAGCATTATAGTTTTATATGATAATTTTTGTGTCTAAATATTATTAATAAATTTAAAACTCTTCAATAAAGTCAGTTTGAAGATTTTAGTCGAGAGATACATTTCAATTTCAATTATTTATATTTTACTCATAGTTGCAAGTCATATATCTCAATTCAAGCAATTTTTAAGACTCTAGATTAATTGTTTTGTTTGACTTATACGTTGGAGACATTTATATTTTGAATTTGAGTGGTAGATTGACGTATTCTTTGCTTGTAAATTCAAAATATATGTGCTAACATTACCAATTCATTTGCATGATAAAAACGCCCATTCCATGTTACAATCTTACAAATATGTAAACACATTTTCCTACCAGTTCATTTTCATGATAACAACGCCCATTCCATGTTACAATCTTATAAATATGTAAACACATTTTCCTACCAGTTCATTTGCATGATAACAACACCCATTCCATGTTACAATCTTACAAATATGTAAACACATTTTCCTAATTGTGTGCCATTGAAATCCCCGACTTCTATAGCTTGAGTTGGCAGTGATATCGACTGAATATTTTGTATGTAGATAGTGTTGCAATAAGAAAAACAATCCTAGAAAGTATCAATGCACTTGTGAAGCATGCATTTCAAATATACACCAAAACATTAAACTAATTATAATTATAATATATAATTTCTAAGAAATTTGTTTCTTTAAACAAAGTATATTATTGCAATATATTTTTCAATGTAAAACTATGCAATTTCTCCTTAATAAAAGATAAATCCATCTTGTTTATAATTTAACTTCTGATGTCGCTCGATTTCTCGATAACACTGCTCCCTAAAGAATCATCCACTTGTCCATGAAAAAAAGGACATGCATCCATAAACCAAAAAGAAACTCAACCACCTGGCTATTGAATGTTGGTGAGAAGAAGCACACCTTAATTTCTAGTGCATGCCTCCATTGTTGCCTAATGCCACGACCTTCAGGAAAAAAAATCCACACATCGATGAAACAGAAAAATACCAGTCATGCAAGAAATGAAATTGAAAACTACAACAATGACCATGGAAGTGGACTAGAGATAGTGATGGGGCTTGTTCATGGAAGCATTGGATCTACACTATAGGTAGGGGACATGCCCTTGACTCTTTCACTTATTTGATTGCTCGGTTGCTTGTAGTGAATGAAAATCAACCATTGCTTTGGCATATGCTTGTGTTTACTACTCGGATGCTTCCTTTAGTTCTCAATCCTGATCTTTCTTTTTATCTATATATGGATCTTTATCATGAGGTCTTTACTCTGTGAACTTGTAATATAGTGCATTCATTCATGGGATATTAAAGAATACCCCTAATTTCACTAGATATTGATAAATATCTCCCATAATCATTTTGTTGAACCCCCCTCCCAATACATCATTCCAATAAAATAAACCCCTATTTTTACTATATACCCTTTTTACTCGCCCATCTGCATAGAATATGATGGAATATGGATTAGCCATAGAGGTTAAAATTCAACGGAGGAATAAACGTACAACTTAAATAATAAAAAACAATTGTAAGGAAGGAATTTTATGTGGTATAGCTCTCGAACCCATGTAAATTTGCTCTTTTGTGAAGAGGATGGGTGACAACGATCCACAAAATTTTATTTACATCCTCCCCACAACGTGAAAAACAAATAAGAAAAAGTGTCTTTCACGTCCTGAGTGATTATGGGACTACAAGAACTATGATATGCACTACGATATTTTTTGATTGATTGAAATTGGATTTGAAATATTTAAAAATATACAGAGCTACACATGTAAGGTACAATGTCTCTGCAATTTAATGATACTTACATCTTTGTCTATACTCAAAATATTACAACATGTTTAGACATACTTATTAATCTTTTTCAAAATTGATCACTCAAATGCAATTTTGTGTTTGATGCAGGAAATGAGTGAGAATAAATTCAATAACTTGAATTTCAAAATTAAGTTTGTCTTAGGAGGAAGGATTACTAGATTGCAGATGAGCCAATGATTCCATCAAGACTTTGTCCTCCTTTTGCTAGGAATATTTAGGCATATGGGAGGATTTGGTATTACTAGTTTTATTATCGTTTGCAGCGAAAACAAGTAAGTGAAAACCTTTGACTGGTGATTGTAGGTTGAACCACGTTCATGATATCGCGCTAGGAAAAAGAGAGCCCATAGCATCTCCATTGAATCAAACTCGATACTGACTAAGAAATTAATGGAATGGGTCATCATTGACATAGTCTTGATTGGTCAATGAATTTTGCATGGGACTTGGAGGCCCATTGTTCAACACGAGCACTGGTAAGCCCACTGCTGGACATGAATTTTGCACAGACTTAGCCTCCACAACTGACAAGTAACAAAAGACTATACTATGGCTATACCTTAAAGAAGTATAAATAGGCACAAACATTTAATGCTGGTGAATTAATACTAAAATCAAATATAGCATTAATCTACCTCATCGTAATGTTGTGAAAATATATTATCCTTTTGATAAGTTTGAAGTGAAAAGATTTCATATAAATTGTGCCTAGCCTCTATATGAGGCCAAATAAGACATCAAATCTTCAGGTTGGTTAGAAAAAAATGTTTAAGTATTTTATAGACTAAGAAAAAGTGTTCAATGACACTAAGGCATAAAACTTAGGCTTATACACCTTGGTTTGTGTGTGAAACTACTGCAAAAACAAAAATCTATTTACAATAGTCCCTGATGCCTTTAGGAAAGCACTGATAATCTTCACATTTACCTCACTTCACATTTTGGTGTAAGAATAAATTATCACTTTTGGTTGTACTTTATTCACATAATGCTACTAATTTATCCATAGTATTTATGGACTTAGTGTGAATTTCTTTCAATAATTCATCATCATAAAAATTAAACTTAATGTTGGGAAAGGTATCCTCACCCATAGGAGGATAATTTCCAATTATACAAATACAATCCATTTGAAGAAAAAAAAATCATTTCCCCCTCTGTATATTTAGATCTACTCTTTATATATAAAGAAAGAAATGAAAAGAATCATTTCCCTCCGGTTAAAAAAAAATGGCATTCCTTTACACAATGGTGACTTATTCATCCATTAGGGACTTTAGGGTGACACATAAGACTTTAAGGTGAGATGAGTTTACTAATGTTTTAGGATTATAATTTTATCTAAAAATTGTTGTTTATATTATAATAATGGTATTACTATAATTGACTATTTTATTCCCTAAACATGATATTTTAGAATTGGGATGAACATGTGATGAAGAGTAGAATAGGGTCCATGGCAAAGAGAAGAATTATAGGGTTTGCGACAAACATAACAACTTGTTTATTTTGATTTGAGAGTTGAATGACATTTGAAGATATGAGAGACATGGTTGAGTACATCTCCAATGGCTAGGGTTTACCCTAGCCATCATCCATTTCTTTCTCATTGCAAAGTATTTACCACATTCTTGAGCTAGTGCAAGTCGATTATGCATGATCCATTGCTTACTCTTGAGCTATTTTAGGTCAACTACTAAAAAAGGCACAAATCACAAGATTATGGATGGGGTGTATGGATTGGCACCCCACAAATATTTTTAGGGCTTCCACAACCTATCTATATATTTTTTTATGCTTCTTGGTGATCAGTATTGAGGGGACCATGGATGAAGAGGTCCACCTTGTCAACTAATCTGCTTATGACATGTCATAAGAGAAAATATTCTTCTCCCCTTCAAGCATCACCTCATTAGTGGCTATATTATCCTTCTCACTAGAAAGTGATGATATCACCTCACTATATCTCAAGCTCGGGATGTGTAGGGTTTCCCCCAACTCACTTATCCATGGAACGAGGGATTTTATTGCTAAGGGATATTTGTCAGGATTTGGGAAATATCAAGATGATACTATGGAAACCCCTCATGACTACATGTATTTAGTTATACCCTATATGGAAGATCTGTCTTTACTATTGGTGAATAACTTGAGATAGTTTCATCCTCATGCTTGTCTGAAGCCTCCAAATGCCAACCTTGTTAGTGAAGTTGGAGCTTAGGATTCATTCCTATTTTCATACCTGAAGGATGTGGGTTTTGGATTTTTAGGGTCTCGGGTTAGTCTAGAACATTTATAGGGAGGGTGATACATTAGTGATGTTGGGAATGATAAGAAGAAGAAATGAAGGGTTATCAAGAATCATGGTGGGGAGGTCACTATAGTACTGAGAGAGGACATTACAGTGGACCAAATTATGGATTTCTCTAGTCATACTTTGGTTAGTAAATACTTGGGTAGGTGATTAGGGATGGGATTTTATTGTAATGGATGGAAATTTAGTGGGGATCTGGTCTTGGTTATATTCTGGTGGCTCATCTTTTAGCCATAGGCTATCTTGGATTTTTTTTTCACTCGAAGGAGGATGTTGTTTTAGTCTTAAAGGAGGTATGGTTTATGGATAGGTCATAGATATCCATAAAATCTTGGCACCCCATTTTTAACGTCAAGAATGAAATAATGGTAGCAACTCCGGTTTGGATCAAAATTCTAGGCCTCCCTATAGAAATTTAGACAGAACATGCTCTACAAGCCATAGGTAACCAACCTAGTAAAACACTTGTGGTTGATGACAATTTTATCGATGATGGATTTAGGTCTATAGCTCAAATCCTTGTAGGTATAAACATCATCAAAGGTTTGTTTGAATCTTTTGAGTTGGTTTTCATGAAGAAACGATATACACAGATACTGGATTACATTAGAATCCCTTTTCAATGCTCTAGATGTCACTTATATGCCCATGTTTTTAAGGATTGCTCAAAACCGTTCACTAAGAAAGTTTGAAGGAATTTTTTTTATGAGGCATATTCTGGAGGAATAGGGGATGCCTACTTTTGTCCTAGTGAAGGAGCAGTTGATAACATCTGATATCCCTACTAAAATTCATATTTTGAAAGAGTTCGATATTGGTAGTGGAGGAGACACATTAATACTTTTTGGGGATCTCTCAATTACCTTAATTGTCAGAAATCAACCATTGTTAGGAGAATATTTTGGTATCAAGGTAGAATATGATTCAACATTGGATCTCTCTTCTCCAACACTAACTTTGGGGGTCGTTTGGGTTCCTAAAAAGGGTCACTTGGATGTCTCGAGTAAGTCACTTTCTTACCCTTCATGTTCCTTATCAAATAACACTTTAGGGGGTATGGATGATTTCAACCCTGACATCCCTAGATCGATCAAAAAACCTTGGGGTAGGCCCCCTAAGAGGACCAAATAGCCTTATTTTTCCAAATTCTATGGAACTTGTTCAGTTAAAATTTCAGATGATTTGGACCTCGGTGAGCAATATAATTTTTGTGTCAATGGGTGGGTCGAAGTATTATTCTTTTGACTCGCAATCTAGAGGAGGAGGGAACTATCTTCTATGTCCCAAGAAAGGAAAGTCTCTCAATCTAGGTCTTTTGGGGAGTTTGGGTTTGGATGTGTTAGTGTAAGGTGGCAGTCTCTTGGTTGGTAAGCCATCGACCATTAAGCAGGCTCAAGAGAAATTCATCATTGAAATTAGCCAAGGAAAACAAAATTTAATCGTTGGGGTCCTTAGAGCATGATGAGCCCCATTGATGATTTCCCCATGAAGATCCTACCTGTGAAAATTTGAATCCTAGGGGTACAAGCCAAATGTTTATTCCTTAGAATATTATTTGACCTAGAACATCCTAAAAATTTTCCACTACAAGAAACAGTAGGGAAACAGGACTATTTGATCCTTGATATAAAAACTATTGTTGAAGGGTTTGTATTTCTTAGCTCGAGATTCCAAGGGTTTGTCCAAGGGTATAATCATGTGGTGGAATAATAATGTAGTTTCATCTAATGATTTCTCTATTTATTTAGGCTTATTTATAGAGTTTTTTAGAAAGAGTTTAGGATACTCCCTATCCATCCTAAATGTTTACAGTCTATATGAGGGGACACAATTTTTTTGGAATAGGTTTTATTCCTATCAATGCATCAAGTCTGAAAACTTGGTTATCGACGGTCATCTTAATCTTATTGTAAACAACAAAGAAGTTTGGGGGGATAATTCCAAGGTTGATAGGCTTGTATATTTTTTTCAAACACAGTTCGATTCTTATGGTTGGGTGGATATCGAGCCAATCAAACTAAGGCCTACTTGGGTAAAAAATAGATCTGGTCATGATGTAGTTTCAAAAATATTGGATTGTTTCATAGTTCAAGATACTCTCTTATAGAAGATGGAAAATTATAGATCATGGGTGGGAATTACTAGACCCTCTAATCACTTTCCCATATGTTTAGAATTTGTTTCAGGGGATTCTAATCCCAATATCCCCTTCAAATATGAACCCAACTAATTTGTAGAGGAGGAATTGCAATCCATTGTAAAGGATAATTGACACATTTTCTCCCTTGATACTGATTCATCAATGTGTGAGAAATTATCTTCATCACTAAACCTGGGAAAGGAAGAGGTTTAGGAACATAGACGCAAAGAAAAATGACCAGGGCATTTACAATGAGAAGTTTTTAAATAAACTCAAGCATCTGAAATATTTGTGATGTAAGTTATTGTGGAAAAAAAAAATGGATTAGCACAAGAGTTGAGCCACTTGGATCGAAGATGGATACCATAACACAAAATTCTTCCAAAAATTTTCTAACCATAGGAAAAGAATCAACACCATATGGGAGATGACCAAGGTAATAAGGGGAGAGTTTTCAGGGGGTTGGTAGATCTAGGAATAAAACATTTCAAGAGCATATTTGAGGAACCTGTTGGTGCAAACATTAGTGACATATTGAGGGTAATTTCACTATTTCCTAGGATAGTAAATGAAAAGGATAATGAGATGATGTTTAGGTCTGTCACAATAGAGGAATTATTATATATATGGTCCACTTTTAAAAATGACATGAATCTAGATCTGGATGGATGGACAATTGAATTATATAATGATTTAGTTGACCTATTGGGAGAGGATCTACTTCGAGTGGTTGAAGAAGTAAAATGGTTGGGGAAGGTCCCTGTCAACATTAATACCACTTTTATTTAACTAATCCCCAAGGTGGATTGCCCTAAAACCTTTGAAGGATTCAAGCCCATTTCTTTGTGCAACTGTCTCTACGATATCATCTCTAAGGTGCTAGCAGTAAGACTTAAACTACTTATATCCAATTTTATTTTAGCAAAACAATTATGGTTCATGGAGGGTAGGTGATCCATGATATTTTCATCGAGTGACTTATAAATAATTGCATTAAATGAACATAAATTAGAGTGCACCATTAAAGAAGGAAAAGATAAAAAATGAAGAGACATAAGTATCAAATTTGAACACAAAAACTTGATAATGAAGTTCGTCCCTGGGGGGATACGTCTTCGGGTATTTCTCTCAAATGGGTGGGCTCTTTCATTAACTCGACAAAAGAATTTGGCAAAATACATAAGTATACCTCATTATAAAATCAAGCTACATAAAAAATGCTCAAATAAGAAAATTGACAACACCACTGAATTTGTGGCATCGAATTACCAAACAATGATTGTCTCCACACCTTGATCTGACTCTGGCACTCCCAAACCCAAGAATAAATTTGTCTTGGTTTTTCTGCCCCTCTGCAACCTGCATTAATGACTAGAATGCATCGAATTCCATGCACAAAAGGTTGTACTGTACTCACGCCTCCTCCACTGGCTGGGCGAACTCAACATTTAAACAATTTTTGTGGTGTTGGTTACAATGAAAGGTCGTTGGCCTGTTGGTTTGGGTGGAATTATTAAGGTGCATAGAGGGGACGAGGTCCCGGGGTCAAACCCTGAGGCCTCCCCCTTTTGGGTTTGTGTTGTTGCAATATATATATATATATATATATATATATATAATATAGTTTGTTCTGCTATGTTTAGTGGTGGGGCTATCCATATCCCAACGTTTTAAATGTGACCAAGTTTGGTGTGGTCCGCCAAATTTGGTGGACCCGCCAAACTTAATATTTTTTTCAAAATCCACTCACGGACTGTCATTGTGGTTTTCGCACCTGCCACATGGCAGCCTCTAATTGGGCCACATGGTGGCCTCCCACTGGGCCATGTTTTCCTCTTCCATGTCATCATGCCACATCAATGTATGGACTATATAGAGTTCCACGTGGCACGATCCTATTGGTCCACAAAACGACCCAAAAATTCCAAAACCGAGTGACACATGGTAGGATCTAGTGTTGTCACATCACCATGTTCACATCATGTTTATGTCAGCATGACATGTGTCACCTTCCTTCTCATGACATGTGTGTTGTACGTATGCTAACTCATCCCCTGATGACTAGGCTAGGTTGACAAAAATTTGACCGCGAATATATTTCAATCCGTAAATTCGTTTGACGAGTCGTTTGTGTCGTTAGAAATCTTGCAACACCCTCTTCACAATCAAGCCATTTTCACTGGTTTTTGGGACCTTTATTTTTTTCCCCTTTCTCTATCTGCTAAAGCCATTTTGAGCATCCTGAGTTACCTCTGTGAGTTCTGAGAATTTCTTAGCCTTCTCTGGATCCTTTTTGGATCACGCTTTCCCACTGAGAGATTTTTGGACCACCAAAAGATTTCATCAATCAACAGGTAAGTGAGGGAAGAGTCCCCTCACTTTGTCCTTCTTTATCCACTTTTCCTTTCTTGGATGTGTTCCCTTTAAGCCTACTCAAAGATAATTAACATCAGCCCTGAGTGAAGTCCTTGTCCTTCTGTCCAAGATGATATCTTCCTGTAACTCATCCAAGTACTCAGGTGAAAACTCATTAACTAAAGGTATTGAAACTTCCTCATATTGATCCATGATCATGGGAGGTTAAAAAATTTTCAAGTTCTCAACGTTCACAACTGAGTAAATATGCATATAAGGTGCAATATCTAGACAAAAATAATTGGTACCACTTTTCTCCAAGATAGTGAAGGGTCCATAACGAATGGGATTGAGTTTCTTTCCCTCACCCTTCAATCTCTCCTTGCTGACAAGTAGAGCACATCACACACCCCTTTACATATTTAGTTACAATTGCTTTCATTTGAGGCCAGTAACAAAACCTCTGCAAATGCGCCATAGTTTTTCCTACCCCAAAATTCCTAGACATGAGAGAAGTGTGATCTTCTTGTATTACATGGACTCGTTCACTTGTAGGAATACATAGCTTTCCAAGATGATAGAGTAGTTTTCCCTGCAGACAATAGTTCGCTACCTGTTCACCATGGGTTAGCTTCTCATATACTTCTTTAAAATATTCATCGATGGCATATTGTTATATATAGCTATCATGAGATAAAGAATTATTCTTCAAAATAATAGAAGCAACAATAGGAGGTCTAGAAAGCATATCGGTTACCTTGTTACTTGTACCCTTTTTGTACTTGATTACCAAATGAAATTGTTATAGAAAACCCATTCGTAGTGTTGATATTGTTTCAATTTGGTCTATGCTTGGAGATATTGTAAGGGCTGGTGATCTGTATGTATGATTGTTTCCTTCCCTAAAAAGTAGTGCTTCCATTTCTTTACGCTTTGGACTAATGCATACAACTCTTTATCATGTGTAGGATAGTTAACAACAACTTGGTTAAAATTTTTAGAGTGGTAACAAATAGGCTTATGATATTTCATCAATACTGCCCCCATGGCGTATCCGTTGGCATCTATCTCGGTCTCAAAAGGCTATTGAAGATTTAGTAGTGCTAATACTGGTGCAGTACTAATATTCTCCTTCAAGGTGTCGAAAGTTTTTTATTTCTTTCCTTCCCACTGAAAAGTGTTCTTCACACTGGTTAAGGAATGCAAAGGACATGCTATAAAGGAGTTGGAAATGAACCTCCTCTAATACTAGACTACACCTAAGAAGATTTGGACTTTGATTACACTTTTTGCTCAGGACAATTTACAATTGCATCAATTTTGGAAAGATCAACTTTTAATTGTCCTCCTACAATATGACCTAAGTACACAAGTGCAGTCTTGCCAAATTCACATTTAGACAATTTTACATATAACTTTTCCCTTTGCAAAGTATCCAATACTTTATTTACATGGCTCATATGTTCATCCCAAGTCCCACTAAAAATAAAAATGTCGTCTAAGTACACAATCAAAAAGTCATCTAGGAAAGGCTTGAATACATCATTCATCACACGCATGAAAGTTGTCGGAGCATTACAAAGCCAAAATGACATAACTAAAAATTCAAACAATCCCTGCTTGGTTTTAAAGGAAGCTTTCCATGCATCATGTTCCACGACCCTAATTTGATGATATCCACTACGAAAATCCAACTTAGTGAAATAAACAACATTCTTCAACTGATCAATTAAATCATCTATACAAGGAAGAGGGTATCGATTTTTCACTGTGATTTTATTTAAGGCCCGTTAATCAACACACATTTTCCATGTGCCATCCTTCTTTGGCATGATCACAATTGGAGAACCACAAGGAGATGAAGTGGGCATGATGACCCCTTGATCCAATAAGCCATGTACCTTCTTCTTGATCGTTGTCATATCCACAACTAACATCTTATACATGCCCACATTAGGAAGATAAGAATCCTGCTGAAGATGTATCTCATGTTGGATTTCCCTCTTAGGAGGTAATCCATCTGGGTCCTGAAAATTATCATTATACTTAGAAAAACTATCAATTAATTCATTTTTATGAGATGGATCACATCCTTGGAAAGCATCAGATGTCCCGACATCTTTCTCTCTTATGACCATGATTACATATCTCTTATTAGTGCTTATAAGTCTTTTCATTTTCCCTACACTAACAAGTGTTGTATTTACCCTCATGTTGTGAGCTCTAACAATATATTCCACTCCCCCTTTAGTAAGGTGGTATTCATTTTCATGATGAATGAAGAATTCTTTTCTATCATAAAGATAAGGAATCCCCAACACTATGCCACATATATCAAGTGGTACAACATCCAAATCCACTTCATCAATCAACTTTGAAGCAATAGAAAATATGACCCTACATTGTTTGGTGACATTAAGTTTTTCTTTATCACATACCCAACCAAGAGAATAAGGCTTCAAATGTGGTTTGGTTTCAAGAACCATCTTCTTGACAAGTGCTTCAGATATTAAGTTTACTGGGGAACTTGAATCAAATAATGTATCTATATTAGTGTGTTTGGATACAACTCTTATGTGAAATAATTCATTCCTATTTCTTTCATCATCATGAGATTCATTATTGGAACTTGAACTAGCATGAAGGTAATATTTACCTTGTACTCCGACAGTTGTGATCTTTTCTTCATCTCCTGAATCAGAACCAAGATCTTGTTGCACTGTAGCAATGGTTTTTGTCTTCCCCTTTCCACCAAAATGTTTCGATTTGTTTTTTGGAACCAGTTTCCAACAATGTTCTTCATCGTGACCACTTTTCTTGTAATGAGAGCAATATGGATTTCCTCCTTCTCTCGTCACTGTGGCGGTCTTCTTGTCCTTCCTTTTAAGCTTCTTAAAATTTTTATGTGGGACATTGGAAGGTTTCTTCGTGGGATCTTGTTGAACATGCTTTCCCCTGTTTTCAAGGTGAGTGGCTTGCACACAAACTTCGTCAAGATTTGTGGGGTTAAACAAGAGCAAAGTATGACAAATATAACTATGAATTGTGCCAATATACTTCATTAAAGTTTCATAATAATCCAAAGGAATGTTCAATGCAAGAGATTTCTTCCTAAATTCTTTTGTGAAACTTTGTACAATTTGACCTTTACTTTGCCTTAAAGTTTGTCATCCCATCATTTCTTTATGTAAATACCCTAATGGATAAAATTGCTTCCTTATCGCTGATTTGAATTCCAACCACGAGGAAAGAAGATTACCACACTTAATTTTGTCCAGAAGATTTCTCTCCCACCATACGAGAACGGTGCCTTCTATTCGAAGAGAAGCCAATTGCACTATAACTTTTTCTCCATCAATATGTTGAACACGACAATACACTTCAACCTGTCGGATCCAATTATCTAGCTTTTCGGGATTAACATCTCCATTAAAAATAGGTAAATAAAATTTTACATCAATATTTAATAATGGTTTCTTAAAAGAGGCTTTATGGCTAGAATGATGAGAATGATCGGAGGAAGAAGAACTAGAACTTGAAGGTGAAGAGAGAGGCTCAGGAGGATCTCCTCTAGCCCCTTGGTTTACCAAAGCATCATCGTTTGTGTGTGCTTCCTTTCTCTTCCCTTTCTTCTTCATCCTCTTCTCATAATCTCCATACATTCATTTGACCATTTCTGACATGTGATAAAAGACCATATGAGATTGTTTCTCCTGTTCATCATGCTTGTCCTCTTTTTCCATTTTCTTCCTTTGGGATGCATGGCCAACTTTGGGATTGAAATTATTAAGAGTTCCTTCACCCTACGTATGCTTGGCCCTAGTAAGCATTCACACTCAACAATTCAATTCAAATATGAATTCTCTGATACCAACATGATCCAAGGTCTTTTCATCGAGTGACTTATAAAGAATTGCAATAAATGAACATAAATTAAAGTGCACCATTAAAGAAGGAAAAGCTAAAAAATGAAGAGAAATAAGCATCAAATATGAACACAAAAAATTGATAATGGAGTTCATCCCTAGTGGACTATGTCTTCGGGTCATGCTCTCAAATGGGTAGGCTCTTTCATTAACTCAGCAAAAGAATTTGGAAAAATACATAGGTATACCTCATTCTAAAATCAAGAAGCAGAAATAATGCTCATATCAGAAAATAGAAAACACCAAAGAATTCGTGGCGTCGAATTACCATCTAATGGTTGTCTCCACGCCTCGATCTGACTCTAGCAATCACAAGCCCAAGATGAAATTTTTCTTGGTTTTTGTGCCCCTCTACAACCTTCATTAATGACTCGACTACATGGAATTTTCTATCCAAAAGATCGTATCGTACGCACCCTCCTCCACTGGCTGGGAGGACTCAACATTTAAACAATTTTCACAGCATTGGTTACAAAGCAAGGCCATGGGCCTATTGGTTTGGGAGGAATTATTAAGGCACATAGAAGGGAGGAGGTCTCGGGGTCAAACCCGCATGCCTCCCCCTTTTGGGATTGTGTTGCTGTAATGTGTGTGTGTGTGTGTGTGTATATATATATATATATATATATATATATGTTTAGTGATGTTTCTATCCATATCCCAATGTTTTAATTGTGGTCATGTTTGGTGTGGTCCTCCATATTTGGAGGACCCACCAAACTTAATATTTTTTTCAAAATCTGCTCACGGACTGTCATTGTGTTTTTCCCGACTTCCACATGGCAACCTCTGATTGGGCCACGTGGCAGCCTCCCACTAGGCCACGTTGTCCTCTATCATTTCATCATTCCATGTTATCATGCCATGTCATCATATGGACTTCCACGTGGCATGATCCTATTGGTCCACAGATTATCCCAAAAAAAACAAAATTGGGTGACACATGGCAGTGTTATCCCTGATATCTAGGGATAACTAGGAGATCATGTCTTGAGGCCCACATGGTCCTAGACATGGAGTACTGAGAGTGGATTGACTTGAGCATGGCCCTGGAGGGCCCATATCTCTTCTTCTTCGTTAGATTTGTCCTGTCAACAGTAGCAGCTTCCATCACCACCGGCCTGGGCTTGCATCAGAGAGGACTCTTGCTCCATGAGGTAATTGGTCTGAGGTATCATGGTATGTGTCATATTTGATTGTTATAACCTTCTTATATATGCATTAGGTTCCTTTCATTTTGGATGACTGCTTGGATCTTACACTAATCCACTTGACCACTGTTGGGGTGATTGACGGGGTAACTTAGCAAGCTAGTATTCATGGGTTTTGGTTAGCCACCAAGAGGGATTTGCAGAGCCATCGTCCTCTCCCACCATCTTATCACTTTTACATCTTATACCCTGCTCATCCATCCCATTCCCCTGGTCTGGCCATTAGGATGACCTTTCAGGGTTACATCTTGTCTTGTGGGAAGAAGGGGCTAAAGGTCCAGGGGGTAAAAGCAGCTGGTAAAAGATAAAAGCCATAGGAAATGAAACCTAGAGATGCTTCACCCAAGGGATCCCCGAGAAGGAAATAAAAAGCCTCTCGATAAGAAACTAAGGGACCCTAAGAAAAATAATAATAATAAAAACAAGACCTAACCAAGAGGATGGGAGGTCTCATCATGAGCCGGCCCATTATGTTCATAGGTATTTAGCAGTATGACATTGCCATTTATCTGGTCACCAAGCCAGGGCAGTGACCTTTGGTTGCATGGCCAAAGGAAAGGGGGTCTCATCACGAGCCAGCCTTCTCATTTCTGTGAAGATACCAGTGGGTAACGCTGTTAGCTCTGACCACCAATCCAAGGCAATGTCCTCTGGTTAGACCTTGAATAAAAAAGCAATAAAAGAAAGATAAGGCTATAAAAGGGCTTGGAAAAAATGCATCCATGACGGGTACAGCTCGACTCCTACAAAGGCACCCACAGACGACACTTGCCCTTGGTCTCACTGTGAATGGACATCCCTAAAAACCATATCACCTCATTACACATGGCTTGAATGATCCTTTGAGGAAAATTTCCATCTCTTGTGGGTATTAGCCCAATAGGTTTTTCTGTCGGTTTCCTTAGCTTTGTGTAGTAGATCTATGTAATGTCTTTGAGCTCTTAGATGATATGTTAGGGATTTCTTGCATATATTTGATAACTTTAATGATGAGATATGATTTACATTGCTATGATGTCTAGGAATGATGAGCCCATGGAGGGTGTAGTCTTTGATGTGCAGGACCATACCCAGTGGACAGGTACCAGAGGATCGGTGCACATGGGGAGATGATTAGCTCAGACCTCCATGGGGTTGAAGAGCCCATAAGATAGTTGTTGGGATGGTAGAGGCAGGATAGAGTGATGACGAGCCCTTTCATGGAGAAGAAGAGGGACACCCTCATCAGGACGCTTTGGTAGAGATTTGACCTATGGGGGACCAGCCCCTGCAGGTGGTATGATGGCTTTGATGGACAGGACACCACCAGGGCAGGATGGACATTTCCTAGAGGATGTGGCAGTGTGCTTGGACCTTGTGGCACGTGTGGCAGCTTGCAAGAGGCCCAGAGGGGCCAACGTTTTGCCTCTTGGATGTTGATCATGCCCAAAAAGGGCCAACGTCTCCCTCAGAGGGGCCTGACGTCTCCGATTTTGGCTCTAGTTTGACATTTTTAGCATTTTAAGTGACAAATAATGAAATATTGTAAAGTCAGCCTTGTCGGCTGTTTTAAATGACCTATTTGTTAATTAAAGGTCATAGAGATGATATATATTGAGGACATTTTAGCCTCATTTGAAAATAACACAACTTGCTCTCTTATGAGAGATACTCTTTTAGCTCTTGTCTTGGTTATTTTTGTCTTTTGGAGTTGAGGCGCTACACTTGGAGGATTATTTTTGGCATATGCATGGTGCTTTTTATCATTGGAAGGTGTTACAACTAGGGTTTGATAAGCTTCATCTTGGATTTGTAAGTATATTTTCCATGCAAAACTTCTTTATTGAATGGTTGTAGGTAGAATTGCTTACTCTTATGGTTACATTGTTAATATTTGCTTAATCATTAAAACCCTAGGGAGCAACCACACAAGTAGGTTGTTGCTTCATGTCCCCATGATAAAAGCTTGATTAGCCATTTGATTAAGAAGAACCTAGCCTAGCCATAGCTACACTAGTTCATCTTTTTCTTGAGTTAGTTTTAAGCATAGATTGAAGAAAGAAGGCGTCCTAGGCCTAATTTATTTTACACCTAGGGTTTGACTTATAGGGTTTTGAAAATCCTTGTCCCCAAGCAACACTTTTCAGCCATAGATCTATGTTTTATAGCTAGCCATTTTGCCAAAGAGTCTTAAGGAAAGAGGGAGGAGCATAAGGCCTAGCTTTAGCTACACCAGAATGAGACTTCTCCCCTTAGGGTTTTGATTTGGTGGCCCTGCCATTGCAGTACCATTAAACCTAACCCTCTCGTCCTTAGGTTTAAGTCCTTCCAAGCCATTAGCCTTTCTCCATTTGACTCCATTAACCCAAGGCACTAGTCTAAGAGTACAACGTTGAGATTTTTGTGCTAAAACAACTCTTTCAAACCCTTTAAAATTTAAACCCTAACTAACCGTAGCACCTAGACTAACCCTAATTGTTGATGATGCGTTGCCTTATTTGAACTTCCATTTGGACTAAAAGTTGCGGCTGACTCATCCCTTGATAGCCATAGAGGTTTTAAGCATTTTCATTGGTTAATTTAGCAAAACGTTTTCCTCTTTGTCTAGCTAACCTACCCTAGCCCTAAGGTGACGTCACACTTGTTTGATCTCTTGTTTGGCATAAAATGTTGTGACATTGTCACCCTTTTGATAGGCTTTGAGTTGCTGATTATTTTCATAAGCTTAATTGACAAAACGTTCCTCTCATTGTCTTCAAAATTGACCTACTACTAGGGTTGACGTCACCCTAAATCTGTATAGTGACGCAACAACAATATTTATGTATGAGCAGATTTATTGCATTGAGAAATGATAAGGATTGATTTTATACATTGAATGCATAGTATCACTTTGTATTTATTGAAGAAGTGTTATAAGCCTTTGTCTTTGTTTGCAATCATTGACTTCGTCAATAATTACATCTATTTATTGCTCATATGTGTTAAAGATAGTCATTAATGTTTTGAAGTACTAACCACTGCAGCACATTTTTTTAGTTTTATTTGCCTTGTCTTGCAAACAGGTGCCATTCAGTGGAATATCTTCCCTTTGACTATCTTCTTGGCAGTAACTTGTGAAGGGAAAGCCTATTTTAACCTTTGACCCTTTGAACCTTTGATCCTTTCCTTTCAGAACCCCAGATTACTAGGGACGTCTCCCTTAGGATTAGCCACCCAGAATAGAAAGAGCTCCCCATCGAGGTGACAGTGGGTGGGGAAGCTCCTGTTACACCAGTTTGAGTCTTGACTTCAAGTTACCTAAACCTTTCCTACAAACTGTGTGATAACAGGCATCCTCTGGTGTTGCCATGTCACCATGCTAACGTCATGATGATGTCAGCATGACACATTTCACCTTCCTGCTCCTTCCACGTGTGTTGTATGGATGTTGACATCATCTATACGGATGTTGATGTCAACAATACATATGCTAACTCATCCCTTGTTGACTAGGCCAGGTTGACCAAACCTTTATCACATATATCTTTCAATCTATAACTCTATTTGATGATCTATTTGTGTCGTTAGAAATCTTTTGACACACTCTTCGAGATCATGTCATTTTCACTAAGTTTTGGGAATTTTGATTTTTTTTCCTTTTTTTGTCTGTTGAAGCCATTCCGAGCATCTTGAGTTGCCTTTGCGAGTTCTGAGTTGTTCTTAGCCTTCTCTGGATCCTTTTTGGATCAATAGGTAGATTCATGAAGCCATTAGTACAATAAAAGAAGAAAGTAATTCTATAAATATTCCAAATGATATAGTTGTTGTTTTCAAACTTGATATGTCTAAGGAATATGATAGGGTCTCATGGATCTATATAAGATTATTGTTAATTCATATTCATTTTTCTTTCCCTATAGTTAAGTGAATTATGACATGTGTAACCTTTATCTCCTTTGCATTTTTAATTAATGGTGTTTCCTCTGGGTTTTTTAGGTCCTTTAGGCGGTTGAGACAAGAATTTTATCTATCCACCTACCTTTTTCTTCTTATGGCATAAGGTGTTAGAAAATATTTGAATGATGCTAAAAGGAGGAGAATTGTGCAAGGTATAAGGGTTGGCAGGCAAGAGAGACTCAACCATATTACTTTTGTACATGATGTTTTGTTGTTTTTGTTTTGGTTCAGATTGAGAACTAAATTCCTATTGGGATATTCTCCTTCTTTATAAAAACAATCTACGGGAATGGAATTCAATGAGACTAAATATACTCTTTATCAATATAAGATCAAGTATGGACTTGACGCATTTATTGCTAGATATATTCCCTTTTATACTTTAGACATCAATGCAGGGATAAAGTGTCCAAGTTTCTATATAAAAACAAACAATTATGTGAAGAATGACTAGTATTGGATGACCAGGAAGGTGGAAAAAAAACTACATAATGGTGCAATAGATGGTTGTCAAGTGGAGGCCATTTAGTTCTGGTAAACTATATGTTGGAGGCTATTCATGTATACTAGCACACTCTGACACATAAATATTAGGGAGTATTGTTTCAACTTCTTGTGGTAGGGTAGCAGTGAATATAAGGGTACTTAGTTGGTAAATTGTAGAAATATTTCATCCCCAAAGGCATTAGGAGGGTGGGTGTTACAGAAAAAATTTTCACATCTAAGTGTCACACCTTAGTTTCACATCCCTGAAAAATATTTGTGAATGCATATTTGTTTAGGTATTATGCATAAAAGAAGCATTAAAGGAATTACATTTGATCTCATTTGCATGATAACATCAAACAAATAATTTCATGCATTTTAGATCTTTAGAAGTAGAGTTGTAGTTGATAAAATTAAAAAACTTAACATCCATTGGTTTTGAAATTTAAAGGAATTATCTTTTGATAATTTGGGAAATATTTGGATTCTTAATTTAAATGAATATCAAATTGCATCGAGTGTTGCATGCATTCAGTGTAGTGCTGAGTGTTTAATCGTATTTGGAAGAAAAAGAAACCTCTTCTCCCTCTTGTAAGTAGTATTCATTGCAAGAAATTGTGCATTTCATTTTCCTACTACATGGTTTTGGGAGTCAGGTCAAAAAATAATTAGTGTCATCTCCATCTACCATCGAGTAAGAAACAACTCTAAATAATCAACCATGTGTAATTAAAATAAACTAGATTTTTTATTTATAGAACACCAACATTAGTCTAGGAATCAAAATCTTTGGACTATGAAAAGTGAGTAAATTGTCCAATATTACTAAACAGACTATAGAACACTAAATAGTGTTTAAATGCTATTCTCGTATAGGCATAATCGGGAACCCCCTCTAGCATAAGGGATGAACAAAAGGTTGTGTGTGGAAAAGAAGAGGATATTACCCCTCCAAAGCTTGACCAATCACAGCGGAAAGAGCATATATTGGGGGTTTTTCTTGAGAAAATATTGGTTTCATTTGGTCTCGATGCTTTATGAATCCCAAATCCGTTTAGGGTCCTCATGAGTCTTACTAGTCCACTTGTCTTCAGTTCTCTTGAATATCTTCAGTCTTTGATATCCTTCCCAACATTTGGTCCCAATTGTCGACTGTACCCCCCTAGAGGCCAAATGCAAGTTAGTAACCTTAGTGGCCTTTCCTAGGAATCTACAAAGGTGACTATGGGGGGATTCCCACATTACCTGGTGAAAAATTTGTATGACACTTTCAATACCCTTGAAGGGTGACCCCACGAAGTGAGGGTTGCTTGCACTGAGAAGGGATTATACATGGAGGTCAGGGTAACTTCTTCTCATATCTTTGTTGGCAGATTGATATCCCGTCTTAGAAAGGTCCATCTACTATTTTTCTGGTTGATTACCTTTAGCCTTTTTAATTGTGTGTTTTTTTGTCACTTATAGGTTGACCTAAGATTGTTATTTTTTCTGAACTCTAGCCGACAACAGTCTTCGTAGGTCTTGTAGGACGAAAGGGTTTCCTCCAAAAGGTTACGAACCCTTACCTCCTCATTCACTCGAATATCATTCCCACAAAGGAATGATAAACAAAGAAGTTGTCTCTGAGACTGGGAGTGTAACTACTCCTGAACAATTTACAGAAGGGGGCATAGGTTTTTAGGAAGGTTTTGTTCCTACAAACCCACCTTTAATTGGCCCATTTGGCCCTATTTTAACATTTTAACTAGTTCATTTTTATCCACTTACATATTAAATTACCCTAGAAGGGATATTTTTATGTTTTTTTGTTGATTTCTATCAAGATCTCTAACCTCTTTATGCCTAGACATGGTATGTTTGTTAGGTAACTAGGAAGCAGAACACTTTGATGATCTCATGTTCAAAGGGCATGCTTAGACTTTGTTCGAGCTCTTAAAAAAACGAAACATCTTCTATCAAGTGATAGTTTAACCCTTTTTCGGTCTCATCAGACTAACTACGAAAACAAAATACTCTAAGAAATTTGGTTAGAAGAGTTCTCTCTCGTATCATTTATACATTTTTCAGGCCTGAGAGACTAAAACTTATGAAAAATTCAACTTTGTAGTTTCATTTAAGTTCTTTTCAAACTCCATAAACATGAAAAACCACTGAGTTTACCATCTTTGGGATCATAAAATTATTCATTGAAGGACCCATCTGGGATCGAACCCTTACTTCTTCAGGTTCATTAAGGATGTGAATAGGAACTTACCGAAGGTAATTTGTACCAAGCATTTGTTATCCTCTTCAAGATCATTAAAAAACAAAGATGTACTCATCTATCTGGATGGGGTGGAGATTTGGGAAGTGGTTCAATATTTTGAAACTTAATGACAACTATTCTTAGTCACCCTTGAACATGGCACATGTCTGCATCCTTTTTATAATTGGGTAATCCGCTTGTCTCTGCGTTATATCAATTCTATGTGTCATCATACTCTTTCGAATCCTTCGAAGAGAAACTTCGATTGTCATTATGTTATGTTTGGATTTATGCATCATTGAGTCAATTCTTCCAAGTCACTTGTCGTTTCACGCAATGTTCAAGGGAAGTCTTAGCTTCAATAAACCTCTACAATATTATACATGTTTCATACCCATGTCAGTCTGTCTACATTTTCTCCATCATCTCAAATCACTATCCTAATCAGTTTTTTGTTGATGATGGGGGATACATCATGACCATCCTTCAACAAGTCTATTCCTTTCAACTTCAATACATTATCCACAAGTCAAACTTAGAAACCAATTAGTGCCTTCGATCCTACATGCCTCAATCGCAGGTTTCCTCGCTTTCGACATTGGGTTTACATCATTGGAACCTAATCAAAATATTTCACCAAATGTTTGACTTCAGCTAATTGATTCACATTCTTTGGATTGTACTAGGATACTTTGGGAGTCATTGACATCATTGGTAATTTCCCTCACACTTGTTAACAATATACATTAATGACTGGTAATCAAGTGGTTTCTACTATGTTCGACATCAACACCTATATTCACATGGTTAGAATCGTACTGGTTCGGGATAGGGATGAAGACCCTCGGAACCTTTTGGGCATATACCAATGTTATGTTCCCAATCCAGGTTGCGATGGAGAGTAATCTTACAAATACACATTTTCACATAGATCCACTTTGTATTGGTCCGTGGCTATGTTGATTGTTATATCATAGATCCACTGTGTACTTTTTTTGTGGCTACAACTCAATTCAGTAATGGAGATATGGATCCATGTTATATGTCTCGTGGCCATATCCCTAGTTAGTGTTGTCATGGATCCGCATTGTATTGGTCAATGACCATGCTACAATTCTACTTTGCACTGAGCATGGGAATTCCTACCTTGGGATGATTCATATATATGTTTTTTGATGTTTACTTGTAGATTTCGTCGACCTCTCCTATTCCAGTACCCCTTAGTGCACATCATAAAGTGTTTCTGCCATCAAGTTTTTTCTGACCTCACACTTTAGGGAGAAATTTGTTACATGAAAAATTGCCACATCTAAGTTTCACACCTTATTTTTGCATCCTCAACACTATGGAAAATATTTTTCAATGTTCCCTAGCTATCAAAAAGAAGAAAATTCACTTTTTGAAGGTTGAACACATTATCTTCCCCCTTGTTGATTGGATTACTTGGAGCAATGACGCCCCCCTGCCATGGCTTAGGGAGCATCACCCCTAAGGTGACGCCTCTTTCTAGACCAAGAGGGAGCATCCCTGACACCCTCCGTCAAGTTTGTAAGGGGCATCCATCTTGTTAAGTTGTTTTTAATCAATCCCACCTTATTCTAGGGGTCAGCCTTGACATAGTTCTGTTGTTTATGATCGAGGGATTAATCATAATATTGAGTCTCTCCTTTTTTTGTAATAAATACTAACTTCTGGAGGAAATATCACAACCTTCCCTTGATATTATAAGTTGGTTAAACCTACCAAGCCTCTATATAAACGAGGCCTCGCAAGGGTGGAAGGGATGCTATGAGGATAAGGTTTGAAGCATATCAAACCTATGGTTCATTTGTCATTATACAGTAAGGGGTTGGATAGGAGAAGCATTGGGGGAAGCTTTCTCAACATCAACATAATTTTAAGTGTTGCCCATTATTTCTCATGAATATAAGCTTGGACTATTCCCATACTTCTATCTCATTTAGTTTATATATGAAAGTTATTCTTGTTCCATTTAGTTAGATTTGCTTTCATCTAACTGTGTGCAAGTAGTAGAAGAGGAATATCATTCTGCCTAAGTGCAAGAAGATTATTATTAATCTAGGAATGGATCCAATGCTGGAGCAACAAGGAGCAATGAGGAAAATCTTCGAAAAAGGTGCACTATGATTTCCTTTTCCTTCTTCTCATTTTCATGTGTGAATAGACAGGAGAAAGGGATGTTAGTGTCCACTTGCTCTATTTTGTCTTAGCTGAAGAAAACCCAACTAAGGGGAGCTTAAATTGTCCACATGGTAAGATTTCTCCCAGTAGTGGGATTTAAAGGATATAGATATATTTGGACATTCTCCTACTACAAAATCATTGTGGAATGGTTTTTGGGGGATCTTTGAGTTTCCAAGTATTTGTAAACAAGTATTTACCTGGGAGAGTTTAACGAAAATAAACAAGGAGAGGCATGGTATTTTTCTTCTTTTTAGGAGAAGTGAGGAAATGACTGTGCATCTTTTTTTGTCTTGTACTTATTATCAATAGATTTGGAGGGACATTGAAGGTTAGTTGGGCCTCATGAAGTTATGGAATACAAATACTATAAAAGGATGCTTCTCTAGATGGCTATCCAACGTAAACTTGAAGCCTTTTCATACACTTCCTTTCTTGGTCCTTTGGGGACTTTAGCTGGCACATAACTCATTTTTATTTGAGGAAAGGTGTGTTCCATGTTATAAAACCTTTGCTCAGGTCCTAGGTTTACACTCGTATTATAAGAATGATATTGTTCAAAACCCATCAAGGCTTGTGGGTGAGATCAGGGTGGACAAGTCTAGGCCATGGTATGGTTCTTTTTCAATGGTACATGTTAGGATACTATATGTGGATGTGGTTTTGTTCTACATTTGTTTGATCACCATTTCTTTCATCTCTAAGAAAATGTAGGGATGGGTACTGATAATTTCAGTGAGTTTATGACTCTCTTCCTACTTTTAAAGTTGTCACTATGTTGCCGATATGATACTCTTAAAGTATATGGAGATTCTAGACTAGTCATCAACCATGTTTTTGGCAATGTCCAACTACATTATGTCAACTTAAGGCCACTAGCAGACCATCTTCATGAGTTCACTGGCTTATTTGTTCAGATTGAGTTTTCTCATATCTTCATGGAATTTAACCAAACAATAGCCAAGATCTCTAAGGAAGGCATTATGTTATATGCAAATCAAATCATATTACTCGAATTTGATGATGGGAAAGCACTAATTTGCAGTCAATTAATACTTCAAGACTTTTAAGAATGTTATTACCTTGTAATATGTTAGTTTTAATTTCTAAATCTTTGTCTTTGTAACTTTTGGTGTGGAGTGTTTTGGATTTTTATTATATAGGAAGTATCCCTAATGAAAAAATTGCTAAAATTAATAGGTCTAACTAAATAAATTACTCTAAATTCTTCTACTTGGAAAATTAGTTTTGATTTTGTTGATACACCTGATAAATGTATTTATTTTAACTTAAATAAATATTTTCCTTGGGATGAAAAGTGAGAGTCACATTCACCACTTTAAGAGGCAAAGAGAGGTAAGTACCCATTATGTGTAGGATGGTGATGACCTTCGATTTTCATAAATCCAAGTGCTTGAATTATATAATTCAAGGTGTCAAATTAAATTCAAAATAAAATGATAAATAAATTTTCACTTAATGTGAGCATGAGACTGTAATCAGCCCTACTTTTTTTTTTTAACAAAGTGAAACCAAGTTTCTCCAAAGTTACCTCTAAACAATTTCAAGCTTCCCTTGAAAACTTAACCTCAAACAGATCCTTACAAATCTGTTCCAAAACTGTGAGATGATCCACATACTTTACAAGACAATCTCTACTTTAACTCGAAGATTTCTTCAAAGCTTGTAAAACATTTGCCTTCTGTAAAATCCCGTAACTGGGGCTGCCTCTAGTTGCTCCCGTGCAGCTCAAGAGAAGTAGTTTAACCTCTTACTTAGGAGGAAAAATCAGCACTACTTTATTAACAAAAGCCAATGCAAATTTAATTTAAATGATCGATCTATTCATTATTATAAAAGTTAACAATAATATTATAAAATGTTAATAAAGTGGAAATAAACTAAATTAAATAATATCATAAAATATAATAAAGTGGAAATAAATTAAATCAATAAAGTATATTATTGTTATGTGTTAACATTAAAAAGTTACAACGACAATGGTTATACCAACACTATAAAATGAAAAGACATAAAAGTCATTGATGATATAAGCTCAATGGTTTCAATTAAAAACTATATAATTCACCCTCATTAAATATCTCATAACATTACATCACTATGACGATGTTTATATGATTTTGAAATGTTGACATTAACAAAATTTAATATTTTAAGGTTATTTTTTCAAAAAAATTTAAAGAATTTGTGCTCATTAGAATCAAGGACAAGATGATCCATTAGCCTAATACTTGAAACACTTATTTCTCGTGACATGGTCTAGACCACCATATCTCATACTACTTGATAATGAACCAAGTTGGCCATTTAGCGGTCATTCACATGCATATCCTTTAAGCTCAAGCTCATCCCCCAAGTGGATTGTAATGTTGTAGGAGGATGGACCTAGGAGGATGGACCCAAGTGTTGTGCAAGTTAAACCTTCTATGACCTTTAAGCTAATTAAGAAAATATGACGGGGATCAACATGTTTGTGTACTTGTACTTCTTAATGTGGTGACAACATATGACATCATGTATTTGTACCTTCTTAATAGGGTGAGGAAAGTTGATAAGATCAATACTCATTACTTCTTAATAAACCTTTTATGACTTCAGCTAATTAAAAAGATATGACAACATGTATTTGTACCTTCTTAATAGGGTGAACAAAATTGATAGGATCAATACTCATTATTAAGGATTAAGCCATAGGTGGAGGATTTGATTTATGTACTTCTCAAATAGCCATGTACAATTACTTTGGATGTTAGGATTTGATTTATGGACTTCTCAAATAACCATGTACAATTACTTTGGATGTTAGGATTGAATCGTGAAAAACATAATAAGCTTAAAAATCTCTTAATTAATTAAGACATAACAAAGAGGAGATGCATTTACAATTACTTTGGATGTTAGGATTAAATTGTGAAAACATAATAAGTTTAAAAGCTTTTGGATCTCTTAATTAATTAATTAATTAAGACATAACAAAGAGGAGATGCATAAAATAGTAGGCTACCATTGACATTATCTTCATGGAAGTATGATACCTTCGTGGACTTGGAAT
Source organism: Picea mariana (assembly GCA_032191745.1). Lineage (NCBI taxonomy): Eukaryota > Viridiplantae > Streptophyta > Pinopsida > Pinales > Pinaceae > Picea > Picea mariana. The sequence goes on from JASDQU010099922.1 coordinate 233,524, forward strand.
AAAACACATCATATGCTATATTTTATCTTTAGTTAAAAGGGGGATATGTTGGGTTTATAAGATTTATTTTTATTTTTATTTTTTTCTTTTACAACTTTATATGTTATTAGTTTTTGTCGAAGGCGTAGAGGGACTATAGTGATCGATAATTCATTGACTTCATATTAATATGTTTTTTTACTATAAATTTTCGCATCATTTGTATTGCTCAAACTATAGAAGTAAAAACATTATTTTTTATATAATAAAAAAATAACCTTATATGTCATTGTCTCATTGGAGAATATATTGGAGGTCTTAGTAACAGCTTTGTTGTTCCCAATGTTGTAAATGTTTAGATATCCAAAGTTTTGAGCTTAGACACTCTTTTTTAATTTGTATTACATTTTTACTGAAATGTTTACATACCAAAACTTCTGAGCATCCACGTTGTTTTTTAATGTTTTTATTATTTCTATTTGTATTGAAATGTTTGCATACTGAAGGCTTAGAGAATTGACACTCTCTTTGAGGTATTGAATAGGCCTGACAGCTTAAATGTTTGCATAGCACAAGGTCCTTAAACATGACTAACAACTTAAATGTTTGCATATCGCGAGGCCCTTAAACAACCTGACAGCCTAAATGTTTACCTAAATAGACTTCTCACAATACATTTTTCCTCGAATTTTTCCATACAATGTTGCAGTGAATTTGGACAATATTGTTGTCCACCGCCATTTGCATAGCCATTGTACGTTTCATACTTCTTCTATGCTTGGAATTCAATTTGGTCATCATTGAAGATACATACATTGTTTACTGGTTCAGTGGGTGCTTCTTGTTCGTTGGTTTGTGGGTTGTTTCTTGTTGTTGTTTGGTTCAACTTTGTAAGTTTCAGGACCTACACCTGTGGTTGGACCCGTTGGTGTTTATTGCTTGCTTTTGTTTGTTTCAACTTTGCAGGGTTAGGGTCCTGCATCTGTAGTTGGAGATATTTTTTTTACTTTGCGGGGTTTAATTCCTGCACCCACAATTCGACCTGTGCTTCTGTTGTTCATCGTTTCAAAGTAAGTTTTGATGCCATAATTTCATTTGTATTTGTTCTTTGTTGTTTACTGTTTGCAGTTTGCAAGTAAAAATGTTTAATTATTTCTACTCGCATGATCGTCATATGTTTCATGTTCCTTCTGTGCTTGGGATGCAATTTGGTAATCATTGGAGATACATATGTTGTTTACCGGTTCAATGGTTGTTGTTTCTTTGTTGGTTCGTCAGTTGTTGCTTGGTGTTGTTTGGTTCAAGTTTGAGATTTTTAGGTCTTGTGGCTGCAGTTGGGCATGTTCGTGCTTCCTTGCTAGTTTGTTGTTTGTTGCTTTCATTTGTTTGCTTCGACTTTGCAAGGTTGGGGTCCTGCGTTGGCAGTTGGAGATGTTTTTTTTTTCACTTTGCAATGTTTGGGTCCTGCACCTGCAAGTGGACCTGCGGTTCTATCGTTTTCCATGTATGGTGAAGTCGAGATCTAACACCTATCCTGTGCCCACCTATCATGCTCTTAAAATTTTCTCCAATTTTTTATCCTAGCTCTGAACCATACCTACATGCCTTTGCAAAATGTTCTTGTAGAAGAAAAGGATATTGAGATGGTTCTAGCAAGAGTGGTGTTCTGTGGATTGCAAATTGCAATATTCAGTTTCTATGTTACTTGTCGTGCAATATTGCTAACATAATGAATGTGTTCTCAAATGCATCATACCATTTACATTTGGACGAAACCATTATCATTATAGGATACTTCATTGTTGACATGCTACAAAATAGTGGAATAACAAATAATTGGACAACTACATGTGCAATTACAATGTCCATTGTCTTTTTGTTAAGATAAAACATGTGCAAAATGCACTTATTAACCATATATGGTGAAATGTGTTCATATCACAATACAACCTCTTTATCCTGTACACAGATTGGTCCGACCACGATACAATTTGTCTTGTACTAGAAATATGAGATGTACATCAAAATATTGCAAAATTATGTTTCCATGTCGCAAAGCATATATGGATACTTTGTTGCACAAAACCAAAATCATTCAGCTATGGCCATGCAATTTCTTAATATTTTATGTCTTGTAATATATTTTGGACAGGAAAAACTCTATATAATTATAACCATGGATCAAGAAAAGAAAAGGTTCATGTTTCTAACTATATTTTAATCTATTCATTTGATTCTCATTTACTATATGTACATATTACTTGTTCTCCCCTGCATATTGTTATCTCACAGTTTGTAGCTAGGAGAAAAGGCTATAAGATAGAAGGCCAAACTGGCATAACAGGAACCAATCCCACCCAATGTCACCACAATCGGATGGTTCTTTCTCTTTAGGGAGGTGAGGCCCAGGGGATACATCCCTAGTGACCTGGGGCTTTGAAGAGGCTAAAAGATAATCAGACAATGACAAGTTTCCCCCTTCACAGATCGCCACCAATTAGATGTTCTCGGCTAAACAACCAATAATAAAGTAAAACCCAAAGAAATGTACCTTCCTGGAACAAGACAACAATAAACTGGTATGTGCAAACTATTTCAATAGGTTAGTACTTCATATCAATCAAGAACTATCTGATGAACTTATAAGAAATTTGAATATAAATATTGACGGAGTCAATGTTTATCAATAGCAATAGAAATCATATCACTTCATCAATAATTATTAAAATGACGTGGCATTCAATGTAATAAGCCAACACTCCAATTAACTTATGCCTAAATCACCATTCAATTGCTCAATAAGTACAACATTGCAGCAATAAAGATGAAATATCCAATAATGACATCAGCAACTTAGGGTTAGTAGGGTTAGCTAGAGCTAGTGTTAGTGTAGTTAGGGTTTCAATTCGAAAACTTTGAGAGTGTTTAGATCAAGTTATACTTCAACGCTGGAGGACGTAGATCAGTGCCTTAGGGTTTAATGGAGTCATAAGTAAAGGACGCACAGGTTGAAGGAGGCAAGATATCAAGGACTAGAGAGAAACGTTTTGAAGTGGTGCTAAAGAAGTTCCTCAAAATTGAAACCCTAGGGGAGAGAGGCTCACTCCGGTGTTGCTAAAGCAAGGCCTTGTGCTCTCTCCTCCTTCCCAGAAAACGGCTAGCTCAACAGTAACAAAATATAACCAAAACAAGAGGGTTTGATGAGAGAGGTGTTGCTAAAGCAAGGCCTTTCAGAAAACCCTAGAAAGAGTATGAACCTAGTGTAGTTGACCTAGGCTAGGGACGTCTCACTCTTCTTGGCTTAAGAATAGTACGACTAGCAATAGGGAGAGAAAATAGGAGTGTAGCTAAGACTAGGCTCTTTCTTCCCTCCACAATGGCTTAAGGTTTCTCTATCAGGGGACATGAGACAATGACCTACTTGCGTGCTTGTCCACTAGGGTTTTTATTCAGCAATATTTATAAAGAAATGCAAGAAATTGAACTACAATCATTCATTTAAGAAGTTTTGCAGAAAAATACTTACAAATCACCAAGAAATGACCATGCAAACCCTAGTTGCAACACCTTCCTTCAAGAGCAACACCATAAATGCCAAAAATATCTTCCTTCAACAAGTGCGCATCACTTAATTTAGCCAAAAACCCAAGATAGGGTGCAAAAATCAAACCTCACTAATGAATGAGTAAGTTGTGATGATAAAATGAGAGTGAAAATATCTCATTTATACAAAACCTTGACCTAATTTTACATTTTAGGTCAGGTAAAAGGCCGACAAGGCCAAATTATCAAAATCATATTGTTTTACATTAAATTGTCAAATTAAAACCCTAATTGAGCTATAAAGAGATAAGAAGCCCCTCTAAGGGAGGCATTAGCCCTTTCTAGGGCAAATGGGGCATCCTAGAGCAAAATGTTATCGCTTGTGCTTCTCCAACCTGCCACACATGCCAATATTGTGTAGTCTGCCTCCAAAACCATCCATACTATTGGATGACATCATGGCTATGATGGGTGACGTCCTAGGCCTTTCAAGGCCAACATTCCACTGAAAAAGGGCAAATCCTCCTAGGTCAAGCTTTGTCAGGGTGTCTCTGGTGGAACGTCCTCTTCTTCTACGGTGCAAGACATTGATCCATCTCTGTCTCGTCTCTACCCCATGGTGGGGTCTCAGCATCCATCTGATGGGATCTTCAACCCCATGGAGGTTTGAACTAATCATCTCCCCATGTGTACCAGTCCAAATGGTACCTGTTCGTCAAGTATGGTTCTGCACATCAAAGGCTATGCCCTCCATGGGCTCATCAGTCACAGGGATCATAGAAATTTCAAACACATTTCATCATTGATATTATTAAACACATTCATAAAGTCCCTAATACATCAATCAATAGCCCAAATATGTTACACAAGCCTGCAATACAAGTCTGGGGAAAAGGACAAGGCTCCCTATTGGGCTAGTTTCCACAAAAAGAGGAAAGTTCCCAGAGAGACCTCATCCAAGCCATGTAAGTGGATTATTTGGTCAGGGGATGTCCAAGCATGTGGGTGCAGTAAGGGCCAAGGATACGATGTGTTACCTGTGGGTGCCTTTGTAGAAGGCGAACTGTCCCTGTCATGGATGCATTTTTTCCAAGCCCGTTCTATTATTTGTATTCTTTTTATTCTTTTATTTGATTTTTTGTTCAAGAGATAATCAGGGGACACTGCCTTGTCGTGGTGACTAGAGATGACAGTGTTACCCATGAGTACCTTCGCAGAAATGAGAAGGTTGGCTCATGATTTGACCCCGTTTCCCTTGGCCATGCAACCAAGAGTCATTGCCCTAGCATGGTAACTAGTTGGTGGCAATGTCATACTGCTATATACCCATGAACCTAATAGGATGGATCATGATGAGACCTCCTATCCTCTGATTAGGTATTGTTTTATTCTTTTTTCCGGTCCCTCTTGTTTCTTGTTGAGAAGCTTTTTATTTCTTTCTCGGGGATCCCTGGGTGAAGCATCTTGAGGCTTATTCTTAGGCTTTTATCGTTTACCAGCTTGCTTTTACCTTCTGGGCCTTTATCCCCTTCTTCCCATGAGGTAAGGTGCAGTCCTAAAAATAGATCAACCCAATGCCTGGACAAGGAGAATGGGATAGATGAGCAGGAAACAAGATGTAAAATTGGTAGTATGATGGGAGCGAATGATGGCTTTTCAGAAATCCCCCCAATGGAAAACCAAAAACCTACAGACACAAGCTTGCTAAGGCACCCTGTCAATCCCCCCAAACATGGTCAAGCGGGAAAATGTAAGATCCAAGCAGTTTTTAGAGATAAAAGGAATCAGATGCATATATTCAAAGGTTTCAATGATCAAAAGTGACACATACCATGATACCTAGACCAATTACCTCATGGAGCAAGAACCTTTTCTGATACAGGACCAATTCAATGGTGATGGATGTTGTTGTTGCTGACAACACAAAGACAATGGAAGAAAAAAAGATGGGCCCTCCAGGTCCATTCACAGGTCAATCCTGATCTCGGTACTCCATGTCTAGGACCTGTGGGCCTCGAGACATGATTTCCTAGTTATCCCTAAAAAGTGGGGATAACATTTGGCTCTAACTCGGGGACATGTGCTCACCATAGAGCGAATGAGAACCTCAACATCTCTGGCATAACCTGCAGACCTACTCAAATCTTGATAGAGGTATCAGTAACAAAATTGGGGCGGTAATGCCACCCCAACATACATACATACATACATACATACATACATACATACATACATACATACATACATACATACA
>JASDQU010099922.1:239323-255848 GCA_032191745.1 Picea mariana
TATATATAGACTGTAGGAAAACAATCAATAAGTGTCAATATACAAACTAACTAACATGCAATGCAAATTATATAATACATGAATGCAAAAAAATCCTACTTACCTGCACTTAACTGTGAAGTTAGGTCCCCCTACCTTGGTGGGGTTTGAGGAGGTGCCCACTGATAGGTAATGGGCGCCTTCTTCCCTCCAAAGTGGACAAGAAATATTAGTCGTCAACTGATTCCATTCAAACTTTGAAGGGTCCAAGACATGAGTGAGCACTTCCTTTCACATTAGTTGGCTCTCCTTTCTGGGTATCCCACATTCATACCATGTCTCATTCCTTGTACTTTCTGACTTTGTATTTGGTCATCCCTTGGACAACCCTAGTGTATTGTACTGAGGGAGGAGGGTGGGCTTCTGCTGTAAACACTTCCTGTTGGGATGGGTGGATTTGTATGTCATCTTCAACTTTCCTTAATATATTCACCATCCCAATCTCTTTGCTCTTGAATTCATCTAGGAGTTGTTGGTTTTCTTCTTTCTTGGGCCATTTGATTTGATCAAAGTCCTCTTCTGTTGCAAAGGGAATATCTTCTGGAGAATACTTTTGAAGAGTTTGTATCATCTCGTCTTGTGCCTTGTCATTGTTGATCGGGTGAGTAGTATCTTGCACATGGTCTTTAGTTATTGGCACATTTAGGAGATGGCCTATTGTTCCATTTTTTAAAGGCAATTCCAAAAATGTGAGGTCCATCTCAAGAGTGCCACCCAACATTGTAGCGAATTTCCTAGACAACAACATTCCCCACACATCTTGGACGTCAACTACCATGATGTCAATGTGGACTAATTTCTTTGAGTACTCCTTAAGGAAAACTTCCACATTCTCGACTACCCCATGTGTGGGTATGGCTTTAGATTCGAAGCCACATACATTCCTGTAAGGCCGTGTGACCTTCAAACCCATTTGTCGCATGACTTTAAGTGACATTATGTTGGCATTTGCCCCTATATCTAACATGCAATTTTTGAGCTTTTTGTTGTTCATCATTAAATTCATGAAGAAGGGAGGGTTCTCACCATATTGGACCCTGAAATGATCAACCTACAACATAATAGGGGGGTCCATGGGCTCATTTGATCCCATAAAGAAAGTGTCAAAGTGTTCTTTGATAGACGGGATCTTAATGGCTTCTCTGAGGGGAATGTTTACATGCATTTTTGATATTGCCCCTTCGAAGTCAAAGTTTAGGTCAACCTTCCCAGCCTTGGATGTCTTGGGAAGAATTATTTCCAAGGGTGGGGGCTTTGCCTGGTCAGCAGTAGGTTGGCTCAACTTCATTCTTCTGTACATCTGAAATTATTGTTTCTTTAGCTTCTCTCGTGATTCTTCGCCTAGGTTGTTTATTACCACCATCCTTACTGACCTGGCTACTTCTTTTATGGCTTCCTAATGTTCTGCATCGGTGATATTTATTTGAGGAAACTCCATGAAATGGTCCATGTTGTTGAGTTGTTGATGGCCATTACTGTAAGGACACTCATGCTCCCAATGTGCTTCACTACATTCTAGGCATCAAGGATTTTCATCAACAACGTTTGTAGCGGCCAAGGTGTTTGGAACTTCTTGCTCATTCTTTGGTCTATAAAATTGGCTCCCCTTCTGGAATTTCCCTTTGTATGGGACCCTGGGTGCTTGGGTCTGAGATCTTTCCAAGTTGAAAATTGTACTCATCATTTTCTCTTGATTTTTTATGATACCATCCATAGAGGCTTGCAGCTTGGAGATACTGGCACAGAGGTCTGAAGTAGGCTCAACGTTGTGAACTATTTTTGGTTTGGTGTCTATTCTTCCCCTTGGATTAGCAAAAGGCTCAATCTTGGATGAAAGGATGTTTCCCTCTATTTTAGTAGCGATCTCTTGGGCTTCCTGAATGGATTGGGGTTTTTATCTCTGAGAAGATACCCTAGTTGGCCATTGAAAGATCTGGTGTAAATGTGGACGAGGTAATCAAGTTTTGGATGATGGCTTGTAGGGATCCTTTGTAGCAAAGTTTCAAATCTAGTGTGGAACTCTCGAATGGACTCATTTTCATATTTGGCAAGGTTATTCAATCGGGTGAGGAGCATGTTAGGGTATTCCTTGACACTCCATCTTTTGAGAAAGGCCTCTTCAAGTTTTTCCATGGTTTTGATGCTTCCATCGGGAAGGCTCAGGTACCAACGCCTTGAGGCATCATAAAGAGTAGTGGAGAAGAAATTCATGACTAAGTCTTTAGCATCATCACTAATGGGATGAAGCTGAAAAAATGCCCAAAAGATGCTCATGTGTTCTTCGGTACTAATTGCATCAGTACCGGCAAATTTAGGCAACCACTTCTCATACTTAGGTGGCATTTGCCTAGGGTAGCTTGGTATGGATGACATGTCTAATGGTTTGAAAAGAGTAGATGACCATTGTCTTTGATTGTTGGTTGGGTTCGTTGTAGCGATCTGAGAGCTAGACATGGTTCTTAAAGGAAGGCTTTTCCCGAAGAGTGATTTGACAACAAGAGAGTTCTTGGGAGGCTTCCTTCTGAAAGACAAAGGAGAATTATTGAACCTCTTTTTGGTTTGTGGAGTCGCCAGATAGTTTACCTGAAACTACCAAAGAAAAGGGAAAACACCCTAGTGGAGTCGCTAGGTAAGCTTGTAGGAAAATAGTCTCTGAGGCAAGCCTTACCAAAAATTTGTTGTCCGAGGAAGGTTTGACTCAGTGTTCCCCGATAACTGCGCCAAAATTTTATTGCACAGTTTGTAACTAGGAGAAAAGGCTATAAGATAGAAGGCCAAACTGGCATAACAAGAACCAATCCCACCCAATGTCACCACAATCAGATGGTTCTTTCTCTTTAGGGAGGGGAGGCCTATGGGAGATGTCCCCAATGACCTGGGGCTTTGAAGAGGCTAAAGGATAATCAGACAATGACAAGTTCCCCCCTTCACAAATCACCACCAATCAGATGTTCTCGGCTAAACAACCAATAATAAAGTAAAACCCAAAGAAATGTACCTCCCTAGAACAAGACAACAACAAACTGGTATGTGCAAGCTATTTCAATAGGTTAGTATTTCATATCAATCATGAACTATCTGATGAACTTATAAGAAATTTGAATATAAATATTGACGAAGTCAATGTTTATCAATAGCAATAGAAATCATATCAATTCATCAATAATTATTAAAATGATGTGGCATTCAATGTAATAAACCAACACTCCAATTAACTTATGCCTAAATCACTATTCAATTGCTCAATAAGTACAATGTTGTTGCAATAAAGATGAAATATCCAATAATGACGTCATCAACTTAGGGTTAGTAGGGTTAGCTAGAGCTAGGGTTAGTGTAGTTAGGGTTTCAATTCGAAATCTTTGAGAGTGTTTAGATCAAGTTCTAATTCAACGCTATTGGACTTAAATCAGTGCCTTAGGGTTTAATGGAGTCATAAGTGAAGGACGCACAGGTTGAAGGAGGCAAGATTTCAAGGACTAGAGGGAAAATTTTTGAAGTGCAGCTAAAGAAGGGCCTCAAAATTGAAACCCTAGGGGAGAGAGGTTGACTCTGGTGTTGCTAAATCAAGGCCTCGTGCTCTCTTCTCCTTCCTGGCAAATGACTAGCTCAATAGTAACAAAATATAACCAAAACAATAGGGTTTGATGAGAGAGGTGTTGCTAAAGAAAGGCCTTTCAGAAAACCCTAGAAAGAGTACGGCCCTAGTGTAGTAGACCTAGGCCAGGGACATCTCACTCTTCTTGGCTTCATAATAGTATGGCTAGCAATAGGGAGAGAAAATAGGAATGTAGCTAAGGCTAGGATCTTTCTTCCCTCCACAATATCTTAAGGTTTCTCTATTAGGAGACATGAGACAATGACCTACTTGTGTGCTTGTCCCCTAGGGTTTTGATTCAACAATATTTATAAGCAAATGCAAGAAATTGAACTACAATCATTCATTTAGGAAGTTTTGCAGAAAAATAATTACAAATCACCAAGAAATGACCATGAAAACCCTAGTTGTAACACCTTCCTTCAAGATAAACACCATAAATGCCAAAAATATATTCCTTCAACAAGTTTGCATCACTTAATTCAGCCAAAGACCCAAAATAGGGTGCAAAAATCAGACCTCACTAATGAGTGAGTAAGTTGTGATGATCAAATGAGAGTGAAAATCTCTCATTTATACAAAACCTTGACCTAATTTTACATTTTAGGTCAGGTAAAAGGCCGACAAGGCCAAATTATCAAAATCATACCATTTTACATTAAATTGTCAAATTAAAACCCTAATTGAGCTATAAATAGATAAGAATCCCCTATAAGGGAGGCGTTATCCCCTTCTAGTGAAAATGAGGCATCCTGGAGAAAAACGTTAGCCCTTCTTGGGCTTCTCCAACCTACCAAATGTGCCAATACTACCCAGTATGCCTCCCAAAACGTCCGTACTACTGGATGACATCATGGCTATGATGGGTGACGTCCTAGGCCTTCCAGGGCCAATGTTCCACTGAAAAAGGGAAAATCCCCCTAGGTCAAGCTATGTCAAGGTGCATCTGGTGGAACTTCCTCTTCTTCTCCGGTGCAAGACACCGATCCATGTCTATCTCATCTCTACCCCATGGTAGGGTCTCAGCATCCATTTTATCGGATCTTCAACCCCATGGAGGTCCGAATTAATCATCTCCCCATATGTACTGGTCCAAATGGTACTTGTCCGTCGCGTATAGTCCTGCACATCAAAGGCTACGCCCTCCATGGGATCATTAGTCATAGGTCTCATATCAATGCCAATCACATTTCATCATTAATATTATTAAACACGTGCTTACAATCCCTAATACATCAATCAATAGCTCAAAGATGTTACACAAGCCTGCAATACAAGTCTGGGGAAAAGGACAAGGCTCCCTATTGGGCTAGTGTCCACAAAAAGAGGAAATTTCCCAGAGAGACCTCATCCAACCCATGTAAGTGAATGATGTGGTCAGGGGATGTCCAAGCATGTGGGTGCAATAAGGTCCAAGGATGCAATGTGTTAGCTATGAGTGCCTTTGTAGAAGGTGAGTTGTTCCTGTCATGGATGCATTTTTTCCAAGCCCATTCTATTCTTTATATTCTTTTTATTCTTTTTATTCTTTTATTTGATTTTTTGTTCAAGAGCTAATCAGGAGACACTGCCTTGGCATGGTGACCAGAGCTGACAGCGTTACCCACGAGTACCTTCGCAGAAATGTGAAGGCTGGCTTATGATGAGACCCCCTTTCCCTTGTCCATGCAACCAAGAGTTACTGACCTAGCGTGGTAACCAGCTGGTGGAAATGTCATACTACTAGATACCCATGAACCTAATAGGTTGGCTCATGATGAGACCCCCTATCCTCTGATTAGGTCTTGTTTTATTCTTTTTTCGAGTCCCTCTTGTTTCTTGTTGAGAATCTTTTTATTGCTTTCTCAAGGATCCCTGGGCGAAGCATCTCGAGGTTTATTCTTAGGCTTTTATCTTTTACTTGCTTTCTTTTACCTTCTGGGCCTTTAGCCCCTTCTTCCCACGAGGTAAGGTGCAGTCCTGAAAATAGGTCAACCTAATGCCCATACAAGGGGAATGGGATAGATGAGTGGGAAACAAGATGTAAAAGTGGTAGTATGATGGGAGCAGACGATGGATTTTCATAAATCCCCCCAGTGGAAAACCAAAAACCTACAGACACAGGCTTGCTAAGGCACCCTGTCAATCCCCCCAAACATGGTCAAGTGGGCAAATGTAACATCCAAGCAGTTGTTAGAGATAAAAGGAATCAGATGCATATATTCAAAGGTTTCAATGATCAAAAGTGACACATACCATGATACCTAGACCAATTACCTCATGGAGCAAGAACCTTTTCTGATACAGGACCAAGTCGATGGTGATGGTTGTTGCTGCTGCTGACAAGACAAAGACAATGGAAGAAGAAAAGGTGGGCCCTTCAGGGCCATGCTCAGGTCAATCCTTCTCTCGGTACTCCATGTCTAGGACCTGTGGGCCTCGAGACATGATCTCCTAGTTATCCCTAAAAAGTGGGGATAACACATACCATCTTGCATTTGTGTTCATTGTATTTTGTGCATTCCCACATTGAAACAAAAGGTGCATGCTTGTATTCTTATTTCATATTCCCTTGTTTTGTATTTCATTTATTGTTTGTATATGTGTTCACCTAATTTATTGTATGTAGATATTGTGTATCTTCCTACATAATAACTTATGTTCGTGTTCATTGTATTCTCTGTGCCGCTACACTGAAATAAATCGAACTTTGTTTATTGTTTTACATGTCTTGTTGCATACCAAATTACCTTCATATCCATTGTGTTGTTTTGCATTTCCACATTTAAAAAAACATAATAACTTGAGAAGACGATGGACTCTTTGCCGCAAATGTAGAAGAGGAAATACAAAGGTGCATGCTTCTACTCTTATTTCATATTCCATTGTTTAGTATTTCATTTATTGTCTATATATTTGTTCTACTTGTTCTACTGCTTTGCACCTAATTTACTGTATGTAGATACTATGTATATTTATACATAGTAACTTATCCTCATGTGAATTGCATTCTCTTTGCTGCTACATTGAAATAAATAGAATTGTATTTCTTTTTTTTACATGTATTTCTACATACTAACTTACCTTCATGTCCACTATATTTTCGGCATTGTTACATTGAAAGAAACAAATTAGTTGGACAGGAAGATGAATTCTTATATTCCATAGCAGAGGGGGTTGAAGTACAATCTTCAAAAAGGTATACCAACTGTGGTAGTAAATCAAACACACAAAACGGGTGGGTGCATATAATATTGGAATAGAAAACGATGATTTGGCAAAAATGGGCCTTTGTTGAGACTTCCCGCTTCGAAACATTTCCCTCCCCATTTCTATTTTCCCACTTTCTATTATCCATTTTGTTTCCCTCTTCTATACTGAACCGAATTACCCTTTGTTGCACAAAAAATCTTTCCAGGTAATGGGATATCCATTACAAATTTTAATATATATCCCAAAAGAGTATATGATCATGGTGATTGTAATCGGATTATATCGCTCAACAAAAAAGTGTTGTGGAAAAAATTCTCGCAATTTGTTCAGAATATCGTTTCATCTTGGACACGATAATCAACCAATTTGCATAGAGAAATGACACTTACCCAATCAGAACCATTGGTGCAGTTGTCACACTAAGTCACAAGAAAACTTGGCTCACAACACATTCTCCATATAAAAGATGGAGAGTCAGACAACGACAAGGCAATGGTATTGTTCTCCATATCTAGTTTTGTCCTTTACTTTCACATGTCCATGTATCTCAGTTATGTTACACAACTATTTCATTGTTCCATGTTGCAGCTGCAATTGTTCGACACCTATTCAAATTTGTTTTCCTCAATGGAACAACAATTGCATAAAAGAAAATTTCCACTTATGCTCTTAAAAAATATATCAAAGAAAAGAGATGTTAAAGGAAGGATATTTCGCACAACCCAAACAACATTTGTAACAGAATTGTGAACATACATAGTAGTAGATCTCAAGAAACTAACTAGCTCGACAACTGTTGTGTGTATACATCGACAACACCATCCTCACTTTTCTCATACAAACTGTCTTCCCAATTTTCTGCAGTTGTATATTATATTGTTCAATATATTAACTACTATGTTCATGTACCTAGGTTGAGGGTGTTTTGGTTGCAGCGAATGCATACTTGACCCCCTTTGAGCCTGTATGTGCCAAATGCAACTGTCATGTTTATGCCTCTGCTTTCATAAATGACGGTACAATTGACTGTCTATGATGCAGTAAAAAAATCCCTTACATATATAGACATCACCTCAATGTTGCCATCTAAACCATGGGAAACACAATCGTACATTGTACAATTAGACAACCTATGCTACAAGATGTGGTTCTTGGGTTAGCAGAATTTCCATATGAAGTATACCTACAGAAAAAGGCAAATAGTGTCTACATGTTGCGCGAATTTTGGGTCCATAGAAAATTTACCTTAAATGAGGACAATGAAATACTGCATATCGGCTGGAAAAAAAAAAACATATCAAGCGGTGGCACGAAACCAAAAAATCTCATGTGTATCTATCCATTCCACCCAACGAGGATATGAATACAATTTTGCAGTGCCATGGAAAATTGAATAGGAAGCTCATAATATTGTTCAATCCAGAAAAGGGAAGCATGAGGAGAAACCCCATACAAAGTATCCAACTATGAATAAATCAGGCCCATCCTTTGAACCATCAAAATGGCTTGCTGCTTTGAGAGGAACCATCAGGCATTTCCAATAATATTGGAAATTTGGCATTGTTAAAACTGGTATTGATAGAACATGGCACTATCAGAAGAGAATGTCCATAATGATGTTGCGTTGGCAGGAAACGAAAAAATCTCATGTGTATTTGTCCATGCCACCTAATGAGGATATGAATAGAATTCTGTAGTGTCATGGAAAATTGAATAGGAATTGAATAAGATTGTTTAGTCTAGAAATGGGAAGCATGAGGAGAAACCCCATACAAAGTATCCAACTGTGAATAAATCAAGCCCATCCTTTGAACCATCGAAATGTCTTGCTCCTTTGAGCGGAACCATCAGGCATTTCCAATAATATTGGAAATTTGGCATTGTTAAAACTGGTAGTGATAGAACATGGCACTATGAGAAGCAAATGTCCATAGTGATCTTGATTCATGGTAAAATAGTAATCAACAATTTTCTTGTTGCCCATTTGGGGGTTTGGTTATAGATGGGATACAATGATGAATATCCATTGGTTTTTTGTTGTCTTGTGTTTGGCACACTTTTATTCATATCTCACGGGCCCGATTATTTTCTCATGGGAACATATACCACATGTAAAAGAAAACCAATTTCACGTGTGTTTTTTTTTATATGAAATTGTTTGATGCATAGGTCGATGCATACTTCTTTATGGACCCTTGTGGGATCTCACTTGGGCCTTTTTTTTTCATGTGTTTCCTTGTGCCTCAGATTTCAATACATTTGGTGTTTCCTTGGCTCTTGGGTGTATGCTTTATTCTAGAAAATTAATGATACATTCAGGATATTGGCGGTTTTTCTATGATCTTAAAGAATATATAGGACGTACTGTTCCTTTTAATATAATATCTCTAACACAAATGTAGTATGTGGCTCATTCTAGCACACTTAATTGATCGATGAACTTAGAAAAATTCGTCTTCGGGAATATTTTGAAATAAAAGGATATATACTATGTGAAGTCTAATGGAACTATCATATCAACCACAGAAAATTCAAATTCAAATTCGTCTTAAAATTCAAATTCGTCATTGTTATACTTTTGGTGAAGTTGACAGTACAATAATTTTACTTAAACATCCCAAAATTGATTTTCCTGTGGCTTTTCGATGCTTCTCTTATCCAAACATATCCTGGAAGCTATAAGCATGGCTCGCTTTATCTATTCCTTGATTGAAGAACCTATTCACCTATGTAATGCACTTCATAGTATTGTTAAGAGAATCAATGGGTCTTTCTTACACCAATTCCTACTTCCGAAAATTTCCATCCCTTTTCTTTTTTCCCTCTTCTTTCCCTATTTACTAAGTCTTTTTTCGGAAAATTTCTAGGTGCACAGGTTGGCGGATTCATGTATTCATATTTCCACTGATACTTTTATATCACGAGTCCAATAGACTACTTCCCCATTCCATATTCAACAAATGTTTTGGATCACAGATTCCCAGGTAGGTGATCTCAACATTGCGTTTCCATTGTTCTGCCACCTGCAAACAACTCCCAGACTTCCTTGATCTACAAATTGACAACCAAATCCCCCCTTTTTTTTCTCATTTACTTTCCCTTTCTGGTTACTTAGTCATTCTTTTGAATGTCTCATGCTTTTATATACAACACCCGAATTTCCACAATATACAAATTGAACATCGAAGTTTGTCATTGTCCCATGTTCTGTGTTACACATTTTTCAATCAAAAGTTGGGATACATACAATTTGACCATCGGGCCCTCACATCTCCTAAGTAGAACTTGTGGCCCTATTTTCAAGCTTGTCAATATGCCCTATTCTGAGTATGTCTCATGCTTTTATATCACAAGTTCGACCAACCGCTTACCCATTGCATACTTGGCCACTATTTCCATCATTGGTTCTTGGCTAGGCTTGCTCAACATTGAGCTTCCATTATTCTATGACCTACAAAAAACACCCAAAATTTCGTGATATACAAATTGACCGTCAAAATCCGTCACTGTGCCCTGTTCCATGTTACACATTTTGTAGTCAAAAGTTAGAAGACATACAAGTTGACCATCGACCCCTCACGTCTCCTGAGTATAACTTGTGACCCTATTTTGAAGCCCAATCGACCGCTTTCCATACTTGGCAATTTCTTGGAATCTCTTTTGTGGGTTAGCAGGTCAACGTAATGTGCAATGCTTAATCGCTCTTTGCCATCCCCATCAACTTCACACTTCTTTCTAGATATGAAATTATTAAGCTTTAATGCTAATATCTCATCACGCATAAACCTTTAAGACTGTCATTAATGTCGGAAAGGCTGGAGTAGATTTGTCATTAATACGAATTAAACCAAGATTTGCGGAGGGTTGTGTTATCCTTTCCAAGTGTTCATTTCAAGCATCACACAATCTCTTTCGCGTGTCATCTGGTTGGTGGCTTCACGAAATCCCTAATCCTTAGTCGCTCTTCATCATCACCGCCACCTTTTCACTTTTTTCTAAATATGCAATTAGTAAGATTTAATGGTAATAGCTCATTACGCATGAACCATGGAGATTGTCATTGTTCAGCGAAAGGCTCAAGGATATCTCCCATTGATACACATTAAACCAAGAGTTGCAGAGGGTTATATTATCCCTTCTGAATGTTCATTTCAAACATAATTTGGAGAAAACACACATTATCATTAACTTATGGTAGCAGTTCGACAACAGTTTTGTCTAGATACAGTAAAAACCTTCGGGCATGATGACCAGAAGTTTCAGTGCTCCAGGGCATATTCTTACTACTCATCTCCCTCCGCCTAGGAGGAAAAAAGGATATGGTCCCTTGGTGCACTGAGAGATATGTTTCAAGCCAAATAATTCAAAGGCAACCCCGCCTTCTAAGACAGGCCACCCACTTGCATTGATGGCTGGGGAAAAGGTTGATGTGATCGATTTCGAGATGGAAGATGATGATCTCATGGACGATGATACGACGATGGATGATGGAAATGAAAACGATGATCCCACTCCTGCACCCAAATTCAAATAAACCATAATGTGGGTCACTTCCCGTATCGACGATGGTGGCCCTAACAAGACCAAAGGAAGGGGTTTTAGAAAAGAAATCGACGTTGAACGCAATACCTGCTTTGCAGCTCGAGAGTAGGAATTCTAGAGGCCCAAATTAGTCTGTTCTAGGATGAAGTCTTTCACTGTAAGGAAATGGTCTCTTGATGCTCCCGGAGATATATTTCAATCCAAATAATTATTTAATTGCAGGACCACTCTCCTATTCTCTAGATATACAATTAACATCTTAGGGGATGAGAACTAGAAATCCCACTGGTGCAAGGCATATTCCTACTTCTCATCTCCTTCTGCCCAGAATGGACTAATTTGGGCCTCTGGAATTGCTCATGCAGTCTGTGTCCCTAAAGAATTTCCCTATAAGGAGGGGTCTCTTGGTCCCCTCCCACCTAGAATGAATTAATTTGACCTCTCGAATTTCTCATGCAGTTTGTGTCCCTTAAGTCTTCGACTGTGAGAAGGTGGTCTCTTGGTGTGTCCTCACTTTCAATTTCGAGCTCTTCTTCTTTCCGTACAATGTTTTTCGTCTTCTTCCTCATGGGAAGCTTGTGAGAACTATCAATTTTACCATGAGGATGGGCTCTTATGTCCTCCTACATTTGAAAAATTATGGGTTTATTTCTTGCTTGGGTGGGTCATTGGAGCAATACTACGGGATGTCGTGCTCTTGGCAGTGGTGGCCGTGGATTGGAAACTCTTCTTGTCAAGGCCTTTTCCTTGTTATTTGTACAATTTAGTGGTGCCTGGCCATGTCTCTAGGTCGCCAGCATTAGGATCAAGAGTGTTGTTCACCTACTTCAAGACAAATAATTATTCCACTGCAGAACCACTCTCCGGTTTCTTTGTCACCTAAGGTCTTCTGTAAGATATTGAGATTGTGGCAATGAACATTGACCTTCTGAGGAGAATACTGCAAGGACTTCCTAAAAAAATCATGGTAATGAATTTTATATGCATGTTGAAGAGCATCCTGATGACTCCTTCATGTTGTCCCACTAGAGGAACAACACAGAATTGTATGCATGTTTCTTTTTCTTTTCTTTTGTAGATCATGTAATTGTATTTATGACAAATATGTTCAATGCTTCGGTGCAAAGAACTCAGTCCAATTTCTATGGATAAATATATACTTCCTAGTATTTTTTTTTTATGGATTTACTATTAAAAACATTTCCTTGGAATCTTAGTTGTTGCTTCTTTTTTGGATTTAACACCTCTTTTGGTTAGCATAGTTTGATAGTCTCGTAGTTCTTGAATATTGTATTGGCTCAAGTAATTTGATCTAATATGGAGCATTGAAAAATTATATGACAATGCATTATGTCGATCCCATCAGGCTTCTATGGAAACAAAAATGAAAGTCAGACAGTTTCAAACCAACATTCAATTCTATTCGTAATGCATATAGAACATAGCAACACTAATTCACGATGCAGCAGTCGAGGCCCCACCCTAGAAAATTTGTTTTCATCTCAACCTTGCTCAGCAAATGATTTCTTATTTCCCTTTCGCTTCCTTGATTCCTTTACTCCGAAAGGAAACATTTTATTATTTGTCTATCCCCTAGCCTATATTTGAGCACTTTTTACTTTATTAATGAAATTTCCAAATTTCTTCTTCGCGAATAATAATAATAATAATAATAATAAAAAAAAAAAAAAAAAAAAAACCAGATCTATGGTGGCTGAAGTCAAATGGGACTATGAAATCAACCACTATATTAAAATTCAAGATCGTCATTTTTGTGTCTAGATATGAAATTATTAAGCTTTAATGCTAACAAACCATCATGCAAGAAGTTTAATACTTAAGATAATATGTCAAAGTCATGGAAGAATGTATCAAGAGCACAACTACTCCCACAAGTTGCAATAAACGCAAATCTTCAACAAAGAATTTGCTCACACCCTTTTTAATGGTACAATCCCAATAGAAAACTAGTAAGTGGATAAAATATTGGACTAGAAAATGATGGTTTTGCAACAATGGGGATTGTTTGAGACCAATTCCCAGTTATGAAAATTTCCCTCCGCTTTTCTATTTTCCCACTCTTTTATCCCCTTATTTTGATCCCTCTTCTATACTTAACCAAATTCCCCTTTCTTTTTCCCCTGTAATTTCTCTTTTTGGTTACTTAGTCATTTTTCAGAAAATGTTTTGTTGCGCGGGTTGGCGGATTCAGGGGTTCACATTTTTATTCATGCTTTAATATCATGATTCCGACCGAGCACTTCCCCTTTCCATACCTAGGCACTTTTTTGATCACGGGTTCCCGCACATGCGGCCTCTAAATTGCACATCCATTGTTCTGTTACCTGCAAACAGAACTCAGACTTCTGTGATATAGAAATTCACTTCCAGACTCCCACATCATCCCCTCTTCTGTGTTACACATTTTTCACTCAAAAGTTTTGATACATACAATTTGACTATCGGGGCCTCACATCTCCTTGGGAACCCTTTTCACCCTATTTTAAAGCTCGTCAAACCACTTTCCACACTTGGCCATTTCTTGGAATCTCTTTCCCAGATCGTCGAGTTGGCAGGTTTAGGAAATTTCCAATTCCTAGTCGATGTTTCATGTGCCCGCCAACTTCAAACTTCTTTCCAAGTATATGAAATAAGTATACAACTTCTCCAGAAACATGCATAAAAGATCTTTCCAGGAAATGGGATATCTATTACAGATTTGAATATATTAGCCCTTATTTTCCCTCTTCTATACTTAACCAAATTTATGTTTCTTTTTTCCCTCTACTTTCTCTTTCTGGTTACTTAGTCGTTTTCCCGAAAATGTCTAAATGCACGGGTTGGCGGACACACGGGTTCACATTTTTACTCGTGCTTTTATATTGCAATTCTGACCGATCGCTTCCCCATTCCATACCTAGCCACTTTTCTGATCGCAGATTCTCGGGCAGGTGAGCTATAGATTGCACTTCCATTGTTCTGTGACCTATAAACACCACCCAAACTTCCGCGATATAAACATTTATTGTTGGCCTCCCACATCATACCCTCTTCCATGTTACACAGTTTTCAATCAAAATTTCTGAGACCTGCAATTTGACCTTCAGGTCCTCACGTCTCCTGGAGAACTATTGTCACCCCATTTTGAAGCCCGTGCATCCGCTTTCCATACTTGTCCATTTCTTGGAATCTCTTTCGCGGATCGTTAGGTTGGTGGGTTCATGAAATATCCAATTCCTAATTATTTTTTACTGTGCCTGCCACCTTCGCACTTCTTTCCAAGTATGCAATAACTGAGGTTTAATTCTAAAATCTCACCATTCCTCCAGAAGAGAGTCATACTAACTGTCCCTACAAAACTTGTCTATAAACATGCAGAAAATATCCTGCCATGTAATGGGATATCTATTGAAAATATCAATATATTAGCGAAAACAAGTCCCACTGACTGTTTCCCTATTCCATACTTACTGAATTTTTCGCTTGCGAGTTCCCGAATAGGCAAGCTGCACTTCCATTGTTCCTTGACCCGCAAACAACACCCTGACTTCTGCGATATAAAAATTAACTTCTGGACTCCCACATCATCCCCTCTTTCGTGTTACACATTTTGCACTGAAAAGTTGTGATACATACAATTTGACCGTCTGGGCCTCACGTCTCCTCAGGAACCCTTGTCACCCTATTTTGAAGCCCGTCTGAGCACTTTCTACACTTGGCCATTTCTTGGAATCTCTTTCGCGGATCATCGGGTTGGCGGGTTCAGGAAATTTCCAATTCCTAGTCGTTGTTTCATGTGCCCACCACCTTCACACTTATTTCCAAGTATATGCAATAAGTATACAACTTCTCCAAAAACATGCAAAAAATATATTTCCCGGAAATGGGATATCTATTACAGATTTGAATATATTAACCCTTCTTTCCCCTCTTCTATACATAACCAAATTCTCATTTCTTTTTCCCCTCTACTTTCTCTTTCTGGTTACTCAGTCATTTTTTTGAAAATGTTTAACTGCACGGGTTGGCAAACTCACGGGTTCACATTTGCACTCATTCTTTTATATCACGACTCTGATACACTGCTTCACCATTCCATACCTAGCCACTTTTCCAATCGCAGATTGCTGGCAAGGCGGGCTCTAGATTGCACTTCCATTGTTCTGTGACCTGCAAACAACACCTTGACTTCTGCGATATACAAATTTACTGTCAGACTCCCACATCATACCCACTTCCGTGTTACACATTTTGCACTCAAAAGTTTTGAGACCTACAATTTGACCATGAGGTCTTCACATCTCATGGAGAACTATTTTCACCCCATTTTGAAGCTTGTCTGTCCGCTTTCCATACTTGGCCATTTCTTTGAATCTCTTTCACGAATCGTTGGTTGGTGGGTTCACAAAATTTTCAATTCCTAATCGTTGTTTCTTGTGCCCGCCACCTTCACACTTCTTTCCAAGTATGAAATAACTAAGTTTTAATGCTAACAACTCACCATGCCTCGAGGAGACAATCATACTAATTGTCCCTACACAACTTGCCCAGAAACATGAAGAAAATATCCTTCCAGTTAATGGGATATCTATTGGAAATATCAATATATTAGCGAAAACGAATCCCACCAATAGTTTCCATATTCCATACTTACCAAATTTTTCTCTTGCGGGTTCCCCGACAGGTAGGCTCAAGATTTCCCTTGCATTGTTTCGCGGCCTACAAACATCACCTATAATTTCGTGATATACATGCAGAAAAGATCTTGCTAGGAAATGGGATATCTATTACAAATTTTAATATATTAGTGAAAATGAATCAGACTGATCATTTTCCTATACCATACTTAGTAATTTTTTCAATTGCAGGTTCCCAAACACGCGGGCTCAATATTTCCCTTCTATTGTTCTGCGAGCTGCAAACAGCACCCAAAATTCCACAAATATACAAACCAACCACTGGACTGCCCCATCATGCCCTCTTCCGTTTTACACCTTTTGCAGTCAAACTTTCCAAGACATACAATTTGACCGTCGAGCCCTCACCTCTCCTGCGAATTTCCTCTAACCCTAATTTTAAACCCACCCGACCGCTTTTCATACTTGTCCATTCCTTACTTTCTCTTCCCCATCCCCGTCAGCTTCGCACTTGTTT